>PVJD01007978.1:0-77609 GCA_004026545.1 Mormoops blainvillei | reverse complement strand
CCTAAAATAAATATGAAATGTTACATTACTTAAATAATTCTATCATGCTGTAATATTTATTTGAACGTATTCGAGTTTGATCGAGTATATAATTTGTCCCCTCATAGGTATTACATTTTGTGTTAGAATTTTCCCTGTGCGTTATAGTTTGGACCATTTATTATGTACATTTATTAATGTGATGACCATTGAATTCCTAATTTTCTTAATCCATACATTATGTTTTTATAATCCAAGTTCTTCGTTTAATGTGTTGTGTTGTTTGAATTTTTTTTTAATAGGTCCTGATTGTTCTTTGAATGTTCCTTCCACCGAGTCCTACTGGATCCTGCCAAATGTCAAGCCCTTCAGCCCTTCTGTGGGTCGTGCTTCCCATAAAGCAGTCTTACATGGGAAGTTTATGTGGGTGATCGGTGGATATAGTTTTAACTACAGTTCTTTTCAAATGGTCCTGAAGTAAGTATTTTTTCCAGATTTTCACCATCTGTAATCTAAGTTGGTTTTTTTTTTTTTTTGGTAGTAAGACTACCCAGTATGCTTATTTTATTGCTGTCCAAATTTATGAATGTTATTTTTGTGATGGATTCTGTTTGCTGATTTGAGAATGGAACTGATTTGGTAATCTGTGAATTCAGTAGTTAAATATTTTTCACTGTGCATATAGGTATGTTTTGTAAAACCTCTCTGGAGTGCTTTTAATCAATTCTGAGTAAGGAAATATTAACTTAAAGTAAGGTGAGGTCAGGCCCATGTCAGACATTATGATTCCTGACAAAATTTTTTTTTAAATGAAGTGTAGTTGCTTATATAAAAATACTTTCAATTTGTCCTGTAAATTAATTTACCTAAACTTTTTTTACTTTGGACTTATTTTACAAGCTTTTGTTGGGAGAACAATGCCAGTATTATAAAATAGATTACTCCTAATAGAGGCTGTCCTCTCAGGATTGGATGATAAAGGGAATCCCATGGATGGCAGCTTTATCTGATTTCTTCAACTCGTGATTGTATTTTTTGAATGTTCAGTCATAAAAAACAAAAGGGGAAATAAAAATAATTTGAACAGCATGTTGTTTTAAGGAGTGATATGCATAATACATAGTAACTGGTGCAACTTGGGCATCCACCAATCGGAGTGACCTGGGACAAAGTACCATAATGGTGTGTATCCAATAGGTTACCGGATGTAGCAGACAGATATACAGGACACCCAGCAAAACTCAAATTTCACATAAATGATGAATAACTTTTTAGTATAAGTGAACCCTTGCCATGGTCTTTTTAAATTTTGTCTGCATGGGTTCCACCTATACTGAAAATTATTTGTTGTTTATCTAAAATTCAGATTTAATTGGGAATCTTGAATTTTATCTGGCAACTCTACATACCAAAAATATTAGCCCTATTAATTTGGGGTATTCAAAAATTCTACTGCTTTTAAGAGGAGATTGCTGTCAAACTATGACTGAATACGAGTAGAATTAAAGTATAAAATTCAATAAATTCTGTAGAGAGAGAGGAAGAATTTTAGGTAAATAAGTGAACAGTTAGTATTCTGTAACACAATATGAGACAGATAAAATATAGTGGAAAGAATTGAAAGGAGTTAGTAGGATTAAAATGAATTGCTAAGATATGAAAAGAATCTGAAGAAATGTGTTTTAAATGCGGAAAGTGAAAGGAAATTAACTATGATTAATTAAAATGAGAAGACTGTGAAAATAAAGTAAAATGGTTTTTGCATTTTTAATGGGCTGTAAGAAAGAACAAAGAAGAATATGAAAGATCAGTGTGGTCCACAAAGCCTAAGATATTTACTCTCTGGCCCTTTACAGAAATAATTTGCCAAGTCCCAACTTATGATCACTTGGTGGAAAGCAGTGCGTTGGGTACAGTTGCTGGTAGGTAGGCAGGTGTAGCAGTGTGAGGCTGTGGAAGGCACGTTCGAACTGATTATAGTTCTTTATTCATATCATATACATCTACTTTCTAACTCCAGTATAGGATCAAGTTGAACGCAGTGCTGGAAACAGTTTTTGGTGACCTCCCCTTTTTTTGTGAAGGGAGCTTGCTTGTCCTCCCTGATGAGTGGGAGGAAGCAAGAGAAGAGGGGAGATGAAAGTTGATAGGGAGCTTCTTAAACGAGGCCCTAGTCAGTTCTCGGCTGGGTGCTTCCTTCTGCATAGTTGGGCAAATCGAAGGGGCTTGAGGGTAGCGTTCGATGGTGACAGCTGCACTGGGGTTCTGTTAGATAGGCATTTTAGATCCACGGTTTGGAACTTCTGTTTTCATGTATATATTTTTGGACCAGTAGGACAAATATTAATTTTTATTTTTTTATCCTGTAATCCAGTAGTACCTTATTTTTACAGAAGCTTCTATCTTACTGTACTCATTCCACACAACCTCAAATGATCAGTAAACAAGGTATATTTGTGCCCAGGAAATAGATACTTCTTGGTTAATTTATATAATGCTGAGCTAAGTGCATGTAAAAGAATAAAAATGAATACATAAAGCAAATGGCTTTTGTAAAAATGGGGAGAATTTCCATCTATTTTCAAAAGAAAAAGCTGGCTTTTTTTGTTTTTGCTTCTGTGCAGTTATTATTTTTATTATTTTTTAGTTGATTTACATTGGTCGATAAAATTACATGGGTTTCAAGTGTATGATTCTGCAGTACATCATCTGCACGTTGCATTGTGCACTAAAATCTAAAGTCTCATCTCCTTCCGTCACCATTTGTCCCCTGTTCACCCTCTTCCACCTGCCCCCACTCCACCTTTCCTCTGGTAATCACTGTACTGTTGTCTGTGTCCATGAGTTTTTTGTTTTCCTTAATCCCTTCACCTGTTTCACCCAACGCCCCCCCATCTCCCATGACACCTGTCCATTCTCAGTCTTTATTGTAAAATTAAAAAATGCAGACCAGCTCACTGTTGTTTACATTAAGCAGTTGGTTGAAATTGTTAAAGCAATTGAGCAAATTAATTCCAATAATTAGTAGCCTCATCAAGTTAATATATAATATATGTCACACATTTAGGTGATTGAACCCTAATTTAGAGTAGGTGTATCGTGAATGCATTTATGAAAAATATCTACTATGGTACATGAAATTACGAGTTTGCAATTTGAAAAACCAAAACTGAATCTTAGCTTGTGAAGTTACTTGTTTTTCTTGTTTTTAGTTACAATTTAGAAAACAATATATGGAATGTAGGAGCCCTGTCAAGGGGACCTCTCCAGAGATACGGACACTCCCTCGCTCTGTATCAGGTATGGATCCTGCTTATAAATTTAAGTCGTCTTTTGAGTTCACCTTAGACCTAAAAAATACTAAATCTTGGATTTATTTCAAACACCTGATGAGAACAATAGATCATATGGGTCACAAGGATCTGAGATGTCACACACTCATATACTATTTTGGTAAAGGTAATAGGTTTTAGTAGTCACGTTTCAAATTGTGGTAAAATACATGTACTATAAAATTTGCCACTTTAACCATTTTAAGTTAGAGTTCAGTGGCATTGAGTACCTTCAAATAGTTGTCTAGCCATTGCCACCATTGTCTCCGGACCTTTTTTTGTCCCCAAGCTGAAACTTTATACCATTAAACAACAATTCCCCAGTCCCCCCTTCCCCAACCCTGTAGCCACCATTCGACTCCTGTATCTGTGAATTTGACTCCTCTGGGTACCTCATATAAGTTAACGCACCTAGTATTTGTCCTTTAATGACTGGCTTATTTCGCTTAGTATAATGTCCCAAGTGTTTATCCATGTTGTAGCATGTGTCAGAATTTCCTTTCTTTTTAAGCCTGAGTAATAGTCCATGGTGTGTATATAACACATTTTATTTATCCCTTTATCCACTGATAAACACTTGGGTCGCTTTTACCTTTTTGGCTGTTGTAAGTAGTGCCGCTGTGAACATGTATGTACACATATCTGCGCCTGGTCCTACTTTGGATTTTTGGGGTAGATAGCCAGGAGTGGAATTGCTGGATTATATGACAGTTCTACTTTTATGTTTCTGAAAAATTTCCATATTGTTTCCTGCAGCGACTGCACCATTTTACATTCCTATCAGCAGAGCACAAGGATTTTGGTTTTTCCACATCCCGCGGCATCTTGTGGTTTTGATTTGTGTTTCCTTAATGATCAGTGACGTCGAAATCTTTTCGAGTGCTTGTTGACCAGTCGGATGCTTTCTCTGGAGGGCTATATATTCGAGCCCTTTGTCCATTTTAAAAATTGGGTTCTTTGTTTTTTTGTGTTGAATTTTAAGGTTCTTTTTTTTAATGTATTCTGGATATTAACTCCTAGTTGGATGTATGATTTCTAAGTATTTTCTCCCATTTTGTGGACTGTTTTTTTACTCTGTTGATAGTGTTATTTGATGCACAAAAGTTTTTAATGTTGACATAGTCCAATTTATCTGGTTTTTTGTTTTTGTTTTTTTTGTTACCTGTGCTTTTGGTGTCATATGCAAGAAATCATTGCCAAATCCAATGTCATGAAATTGGACCTTTGCCATAAACCATAAACAAAATTTTCTCAAAATTGATTAAAGACCTAAAAGTAAGAACACTTTAAAACTGTTAAAACATAAGGAAAAGCTTTCATGACACTGAGTAAATTTTGTTTATGCTGCTTGACAGAGATCCAATTTCATTCTTTTACCTGAAGACATTCAATTTTCCCAGCATCTTTGTTGAAGAGACTGTCTTTTTCCCATTGAATGGCCTTGGCCTTTCCCATTGAATGGACTTTCAACCCTTGTTGAAAATCATTTGACCGTATATGTGAGGTGTATTTCTGAGCTCTCTGTTCCTTTGATGCCTGTGTTTGAGCTAGTACCACACACTGTTTTGATCATTCTAGTCTTATAGTAAGTTCTGAAAGGAGGTAGTGTGGGACCTCCAACTTTAGTCTTGATTTTCAGGTTCGTTTTGACTACCCAGGGCCCCTTAAGACTCCATATGAATATAAGGATGGTTTTTCTATTTCTGCAAATATGTTATTTGGATTTTGATAGAGATTGCATTGTAATCAGTTATTTTCATGTATTTGTGGGATTCATGACTCCAATGACAGGCTACTTAACTAGTTTCTTTTTTGAATCAACAGAGATTCATGTATTTTGTGATCTGTGACTAGATCCTTTAAATAAAAATTTATATATTTTTTGTGCTTATTAAGAAAATTTGGAAAATATAGGAGGAATGGAAAGAATAAACTACCACTTTTTATGCATATGCACGTTTAAAATATGAAATAAAAATCTCCATGTGAATATGTATGTATATATGTTTTAGGTTTTTGTTTTTAAGATTTTACTTATTTTTCCTAGAAAAAGGGGAAGGGAGGGAGAAAGGAGGGAGAACAACATCGATGTGAGGGAGAAGCATTGACCAGTTGCCTCTCACATACACCCAGACCCCCGGGGACCAGGCGCACAGTCTAGGCTTGTGCCCTGACCAGGAATCAAATTGGCAACCTTTCGCTTTGCAGGATGACACCCAACCAACTGAGCTACACCAGTCAGGGCTGTTCTAGGTTATAATTTTTTTATTCTTTTTAATTTTTAGTTTTGAAAGATTTTTAAATTTACTTTTTAAAGAGAGTGGAAGGAGGGGAGAAAGAGAGGAAGAGAAACATCAATGCATGAAAGGTTATGTTGATTGGTTGCCTCTTGCATGCCCTCCACTGGGGAACCTGACCTGAAATCCAGGCATGTGCCCTGACCGGGAATCACACCTGCGACCTTTTGCCTCTCAGGCCAGCGCTGAATCCACTGAGGCACACCAGCCAGGGCTGTTTTCTAGGTTTTTTAAATTAAATTAATTGGGGTGACACTGGTCAGTAGAGTCATATGTTTCAAATATACTTTTCTGTGACACATGATCCTGTATTATTGCATTTTTTTTTTAGTTTTTTTGATTTATTTCATTTTTTTAAAAGCTTTATTGAGATATAATCGACGTACCATATAATTCACTCATTCTGAATGTGTGTAACTGAATGACGTCCAGTGTATTCAGAGTTGTGCAACCATCTTTTGCCGATTTGTGCAAAATTGCAGAGTTGTCCAGTCAAGTTTAGAGCATTTTTATCACCTCACAAAGAAACCCTGTATCCTTCAGCTATCACCTCAAGCCTGCTCATCCTTCCAGCCTTAAGCAATCATGAATCTACTTCCTGTCTCTTTAGACTTGTCTACTCTGGACTTTTCACGTAAACGAAATTCTGTGCTATGGGGCTGATGACTGGTGTGTTGTAGCATGTACCAGTACTTCATTTTTATGGCTAAATAATATGGTATTGTATGGGTGTATACTACATTTTGTTCTTTCCATCAGTTAATGGCCAGTTGGGTCATACTTACTTTTTGGCTCTTATGAATAATACTGTTACAAACATTTGTGTGTGAGTGTTTGTGAGGATGTGTACTTCCATTTCTCTTGAGTGTACGTGTAGGATTGGAATTGCACGGTCAAGTAGTAATGCTGTATTTAACTTCTGGAGGAACTGCCACTGTTTTCTAAACTGGCCACCCCATTTTACATCCCCCCCACCGTGTACAAAGGTTCCAATTTCGGCGGATCCTCGCGAGCTCTCATTTGTATCTGTCTTTTTGATTATAGCCAGTCTAGTGGGTGTGAAGTGACACCTCATTGTGTTTCTGACTGCGTTCCTGTTGATTAACGCTGCTGAGCATCATTTCGTGTGCTTATTGGCTATCTGTATTTTCTGAGGAAAAATGTCTGTTCAAGTCCTCTGCCCATTTTTCAGTTGGGTTATTTGTCTTTTTGTTACTGAGATGTAAAGGGTTCTTTATGTATTCTAGATAAAAGTCCCTTATGATTTGCAAATATTTTCTCCCATTTTGTGAGTTTTCACTTTCTTAATGGTGTCTTTTAAAAGACAAGAGTTGTTTTTTTTTTAAATTTTGGCAAAATCAAATTTATCTTTTTTTCTCTTTTGTTGTTTGTGATTATGGTGTCATATCTAAAAATCCATTGCCAAAGCCAAGGTCATGGAGATTTACCCCATGCTTTCTTTTAAGAGTTTTATAATTTGGCTCTTAGATTTAGGTCTTTGATTCATTTTGAGTTAAATTTTGTACATGGTATGTAGTAAAGGTTCAAGTTCATTCTTTTACATGTCACTATTCAGGTTTCTTAGCATCATCTGTTGAAGAGATTATTCTTTCCCCATTGAATGGTCTTGACACTCTTGTCAAATATCAGTTGGCCATAGATGGTATGGATTTATTTTTGAACTCTGTTCTGTTGATTTATGTGTCTGTCTTTATGTCAGTAGCACGCTGTTTTGATTACTTTTGCTTTGTAGTAAGTTTTGAAATTCAGAAGTGTGAGCCCTCCAATTTTATTTATTTTATCAAGATTGTTTGGGTATTCTGGGTCCCTTGCAATTCCATGTGAATTTAGGAATCACCTTGTCAGTTTCTAAAAAGAAGTCATCTGGGATTCTGATCAAAATTGCATTGAACCTGTTCAATTTGGAGAGCAATGCATTGCCTTGTTAACAGTAAGTCTTCTGACCCATGAACATGAGATGTCTTTCCATTTATTTAGATATTTTACAATTTCTTTCAACAATGTTTTGTTACCTTCAGAGTAAGTTTAGAATTTCTTTTGTTGAATTTATTCTGAAGTATTTAATTTTTTGGCGCTTTTATAAATGGAATTGTTTTACTTAGTGTTATTTTTGCATTGTTCATTGCAAGTGCATAGAGATGTAATTGATTTTTGTACATTGATCTTGTATTCTGCAATGTGATTGAACTCATTTATTAGCTCTAATTTTTCTTTTTTTGATTTCTTAGTATCATCTATATATACGTTCATATCTTCTATGAATAGCAATATTTTACCACCTTTTCAATTTGGACGTCTTTATTCAGTTTTTGCCAATTTGCTCTGGCTAAAACCTCGAGTACAGTGTGGACTGTAAGTGGCAAAAGGGGGCATCTTAGTGTCGTTCTTGACTGTAGTTGGAAAGCATCCGCTCTTTCATCATTACATATAATATTCTGTATTTATTTTAAATGATCTTTTTTAGGTTGAAGAAATTCCTTTCTATTCCCAGGTCGTTGAAATAGTAATGATTTGTGTCATTTATGTATCATTCATTTTAGTCATGTGTGATTAAAGCTATGTGTATAATTTATAAGTGCCGTAAGTATCTGCCCAGAGCCAAGGGAAATCGTAATAAAAATGTATTCCATGTGATGCACAAATGTAGTCTACCTTTCTGTGAGCTGTGCTTGATGACAGCTGCAAATGATCAAGAATAGCACAAAGCAGTACACATAGGTAGTAACATTCAAGTGTAACAACTAGGGACTCAGCAAGTAGGATAATAAAAATATGGTTAATTGACTATATAATACAGTCATTTAAAATAACACAAAGTAACTTTTTGAAAGCAGGAATTTGCCCCCCTTTCTTGTAAATAAAAGCATCATTTTCATTGCTCATGCGTTCCCATTTGACTTTTTACTAATAAGAATTATGTCTTATGCATGCTGTGATTACTGAAATTTAATGTTTAAATTTAGCCTTCATGTTAAATTAATGTATCTGGCTATTTTGCTTAATAACGCATGCTTTTTAACTTACAGGAAAATATCTTTATGTACGGAGGCAGAATTGAAACTCACGATGGCAATGTCACTGATGAGTTATGGATCTTTAACACTCAGAGCCAGTCGTGGAGCACGAAAACGCCGACTGTCCTTGGCCACGGGCAGCAGTACGCGGTGGAGGGACACTCGGCTCACATAATGGAGTTGGAGAGTGGAGATGTTGTCATGATCATAATATTTGGATATTCTGCAATATATGGTTATACAAGCAGCATACAGGAATACCATATCTGTGAGTTACTTTGAAAATGTAACTATATGCTCTTTTCTTTATTGGTTGAGAGTATTTTTTATATTTAATAAAATCTTCACAATGAATTTAGTCAGAATGGTAACTTGAAATAAGAATTGTAAGCCAAGAGTTAATACTCTTAAATATGTTTTTTAGTTTTGTGTTAGGTTTGTCCTTTAATACTTAAGTGTATCTTCTTAGCCAAATGTGGGAAATGTTACATACTAAGTATCTAAGTCACATTTTCCAAGAATTGAGAGTATTTTTAAAAATGTGAAATTCCAATAGATGGTGCTATTTCTTTGGATTTTACTCATAGACCAGGAGCTAAAACTAACCCAATCTCTTCACTATGTATTCCAGGATTTCAGGAGTTTTCATTTTTCAGGATTTTATTCCTAATCTTACTGCGATATCTCCATGTATGTGTTACTCTTTTAAATGAAGCTTCTTCAGGATAGTCTGTCAGCTTCTATTAGAGGTTGTCACCTGGCGTGTGAAGGTGGCTGAGGCATCTACATAGGACTTTTTGTACTATAAATCCTCTCCTGTGTTTTTCTGGAACTTTATTTCAAAAAATTCATGAAATTTTCAAACAGTTGTAATTAAAAAAAATTTGTCTCCTATATATATTGTGCCATATACATACATACACACACACACACACACACACATATATATATATATAAAATATACGCTATAGTCACTATTTAGATTTAAGAACATCCTCCATTTCTGGCTCTTTCCAGCATTAGGAGCTCAAGTTTTAGCTGTTTTTGTATATACAACTATACTGCATGGGGCAAAAGTAAGTTTACAGTTGTTTGTATGGAAAAAAGTTAATAATTAATAAATGATAATGTAAGACTAAACTCTGTTTTTCGTACTCACTAATGTAAGCCTACTTTTGCCCCACCCTGTGTAAAATTATTTAGAGTCCTTGTTCAGTCTTGATGAGAAAACTCATTTACAGACCAGCCGTAGCAACAACAGGAGAGTGCTTGTGTGCCCGAAGGAAGACTCCCCTTCTAGATGCTCCACGGCTTCCCCGATGGTCCTTTCAGGTGATCTGTGCTCTTTGCCATGTCCCCAGTGCACCTGGGCTGGAACTGGGATGTGCAGCCTCTTTACTTCTTTCTGCCATTTGCACTCTCATTTCCACACCGTCCTCCTCTGGATCGCTTAGCTTTGAATCGTATGTTATGAGACTACACCACCTGTTTTTCCCCTCCTTGTCTTCCGCTGCTCTTCAGATCACTGCGTTTTATTCCTTGAAGAAAATAGCTCCTCGCTCACTGTGACGCCATCCCATATATATTAGCCAGATATTTTTATGATGTCAGTATCCACTTAAATAATTCTTCTATTACCTGACGACTCAGTTTTTTATCTGTCCTCCAAACATCTTGTTTTTCATCCCACTTGAGTAACTCTTGCCCTTTGTCATACCTGCAATGAGGGACATAATTTCCATTTCATGTATCTTACCTCAGGTGCCACCGGCTAGTCCAGCGCAGTCCTTGTAGTGCCCAAACCCCGGTAACCCTTCAGCCTCACCAGAGCATGTAATCCACCGAGCCCCTGTCAGTTTTTCTCTCTCTCTCGTCCACGCTTCTGCACTCACCGGGCTTGACGCTCACGGTCCCCGCGCTCTCTTCCAGCTCTTCATTATGACTGTTTTCATGCTTTTTCCTCTCTCTCCAAACTTGCAGCATTTCCTCCTTCATCATAACTCTCAGCTGATGACCTTATTATTTGACAGAGAAAATGGAAGCAACCTAAAGAGGATTTCTGCCCACGGGCGGGGAGGGACATTTTGGAGTAATGGTTAATAAGCAGTGCCACATCAAATAAACCTGCTTCTGTCCGACATTGTCGTGACGAGCTCACGATGGCACAGAAGCGAGGGTGGCCGTCATCCTAATTTTCCAGATGAGCCTAAGAGTTGTTGAAGGAGGAGTCGAGTTACAGGTGTTCTATGTCGGAAGGTTTTGTTTGATTTTGTTATTAATTTTAGTCTTATGGTAATGTTAGGGAATGTTGTAGGTATTGTTTCCCTACTTTATACTTTTTTAAAACCCTTTTTTTTATTGTTATTCTGTTACAGTTGTCCCAATTTTTCCACCTTTGTCCTCCTCTGCCCACCCCCCCCCCCACCGTGCCCACAGCCAATTCCTACATTGTTGTCCATGTCGGTGGGTCATTCATACATGTTCTTTGTCTAGTCCCTTCCCCATCACCCCTCCCCTCTGGTTGCTTTCAGTCTGTTCCACGTTTCCATGCCTCTGGTTCTATTTTGTCCATTCATTTATTGTTCATTAGGTTCCTCTTACAGGTGAGATCATACGGTATTTGCCTTTCACTGACTGGCTTATTTCACTTAACATGATATTGTCCAGTTACAAAGAATTTCTCTATTTTATAATTTATGGAGATTTTCTTTGTGGCCTAATTCTCATACATACTCTATAGGCACTTGAAAAAGAGGCAAATTCTATAATTTTAAGGTATGGTATCTGACATATGTATATATATCAAATCTCTTATTCATTATACTGTTTCATTCTTCTATTCCTCATTTTTCTTTTGTACTGGATTTATAATGTTTGAAAGGTAAAGTCTAAAAATGTTAGTGTATTTTTGCCTATTTCTCCTTGTATTTTCTAGAATTAATGCTTTTTGGAAGTTTCTATTGTGGATATTCTTAACTGTTTCATCTTTATTGCAAGTTGTATCTTTTAATGTTATGAAGTGCTTCGCCTATTTAATGTTTTTTGACCTGATTTCTCTCTTGTCTGGTATTAATAGTATGGCTCTTTTTTTTTTTAATGAGGTACTGTGGGGTTTTTTTATTATAAAAGTGATTAATGAGTACATGTTGGATATAAAATAATTAAAAGAGTATGGAAGTACATCATGTACAAAGTGGAAGTCCTCGTTAACTCACCCACCCCAAATTTGTAACAGTTTTGGCGTGTATGTATTCTTCCAGGAACGTGTATTTATGTATATGGACTTGGTTTTTCTAATTTAAAAAAAAATTATTTCTTTTTCTTTTTTTTTTTTAATTGTTGTTCAAGTACAGTTGTCTCCATTATCCCGCCACCACTTTTCCCTGTCCCACCCCCACCACCCACTCTCAATCCTTCCCCCACTCTGGCTTTGTCCGTGGATCCTTCATACATGTTCCTTGATAACCTTCCCCTTCTTTTCCCCTGGTATCTCCCTCGCCCCTGCACGGTCACTGTCAGTTTGTTCTTTATTTCAATGTCTCTGGTTATATTTTGCTTGCTTGTTTGTTTTTCTGATTAGGTTCCACTTATAGGTGAGATCATATGGTATCTCTCTTTCACCACCTGGCTTACTTCTCTTAGCATAATGCTCCCCAGTTCCATCCATGCTGTTGAGAAGGACAGGAGCTCTTTCTTTCTGCTGCGTAGTATTCCATTGTGTAAATGTACCATAGTTTTTCAGTCCACTCATTTACTGTTGGGCACTTAAGTAGCTTCCAACACTTGGCTATTGTAAATTGTGCTGCTCTGAACATTGGGGTGCACATGTTCTTTTGAATTGGTGTTTCGGGATTCTTAGAGTATAATCTCTGCAGTGAAATTGCAGGGTCAAAAGGCAGTTACATTTTTAGTTTTTTGAGGAAATTCCAAACTGTTTTCTACAGTGGCTGAACCAGTCTGCATTCCCACCAGCAGTGTACTAGGGGTCCCTTTTCTCTACATCCTCGCCAGCACTTGTTGTTTGTTAATTTGTTTGTGATGGCTATTCTGACTAGTGTGAAGTGGTTGGTATCTCATTGTGGTTTTAATTTGCATCTCTCCGATGGCTAGTGATGCTGAACATCCTTTCATATGTCTCTGGGCCCTCTGTATGTCCTCCTTGGAGAAGTGCCTGTTCAGATCCTTTGCCCATTTTTTAATTAGATTGTTTGTCTTCCTGGAGTGCAGTTGTGTGAGTTCTATATATATTTTGGAGATCAAACCTTTGTCCAAGATATCATCGGCAAATACGTTTTCCCATACAGTTGGTTCCCTTTTCATTTTGCTGATGTTTTCTTTAGCCATGCAGAACTGCTTAATTTGATGAAGTCCCATTTGTTTATTTTTTCCTTTAGGTCCCTTGCCTTAGGAGACATATTGGTGAAAATATTGCTGCATGGAATATCTGAGATTTTCCTGTCTATGTTTTCCTCTAGTACTTTTATGGTGTTGTGACTTATATTTAAGTATTTTATCCATCATGAGTTTATTTTTGTGTATGGTTTAAGTTGGTGGTGGAGTTTCATTTTTTTGCCTGTAGCTGTCCAGATGTCCTGACACAATTTGTTGAAGAGGTTATTTTTACTCCTTTTTATGCTTCTGCCCCCTTTATCAAATATTAATTGACCATAGAGACATGGGTTTATTTCTGGGCTCTCTATTCTGTTCCATTGATCCATGTGTCTGTTCTTATGCCAGTACCAGACTGTTTTGATTACAGTGGCCTTGTAATATAGTTTGATGTCAGGTATTGTGATCCCTCCTACTTTGTTCTTCTTTCTCAAAATTTCTGCGGCTATTCTGGATCATTTATGATTTCATATAACTTTTTGAAATGTTTGTTCTATATCTGTGAAATATGTCATTGGTATTTTAATATGGATTGCATTGAATCTATAAATTGCTTTGGATAGTATGGTCATTTTGATGATGTTAATTCTTCTGATCCACGGTATATGCTTCCATTTATTTCTTTCTTCCTTAATTTCTTTCTTCAGTGTTGTATAGTTTTCTGAGTATAGGTCTTTTACCTCCTTGGTTAGGTTTATTCCTAGGTACTTTATTTTTCTTGTTGCTATAGCAAATGGTATTTTTTTCCTAATTTCTGCTTCTGATATTCCATTGTTGGTGTACAAAAATGCCTTCTATATCTGAATATTGACTTTGTATCCCACTGTTTTGCCAAATTCACTCATTAGGTTGAGTAGTTTTTTGGTGGAGTCTATAGGGTTTTCTATGAACACTATCATGTCACCTGCAAACAATGACAGTTTTACTTCCTCCTTTCCAATTTGGATGCTTTTTATCTCTTTTTCTTGTCTGATCGCTGTGGCTAGGACTTCCAATACTCTGTTGAATAGAAGTGGTGAAAGTGGACATCCTTGTCTTGGTCCCGATCTTAGTGGGAAAGCTTTTACTTTTTGCCCATTAAGTATGAAGTTGGCTGTAGATTTTTCATATATGGCCTTTATTATGTTGAGGTATGCCCCCTTTACTCCCACTTTGTTGAGTGTTTTTATCGTAAATGGGTGCTGTACCTTATCAAATGTTTTCTCCACACCTATTAATATGATCATGTGATTTTTGTCTTTTATTTATGTGATCTATTGCATTTATTGATTTGCAAATATTGTACCATCCATGTATCCTTGGGATGAATCCCACTTGATCATGGTGGATGATCTTTTTAATGTATTGCTGGTTGCAGTTTGCCAATATTTTGTTGAGGATTTTAGTATCTATGTTCATCTATGATATTGGCCTATAATTTTCATTCTTTGTTGTGTCTTTATCTGGTTTTGGGATTAGGATGATGCTGGCTTCATAAAAAGAGTTTGGGAATCTTCCCTCTTCTTGGAATAGTTTGAAGTCAGGAGTTAGCTCTTTCTTAAATGTTTTATAAAGTTCTCCTGTGAAACCGTCCAGTCTAGAGCCTTTGTTTGTCAGGAGTTTTTGGATTAGTGCTTCAATTTCACCAGCTGTTATCGGACTTTTCTGGCTTTCTGCTCCTTCATTCAGTTTTGGAAGATTATATTTTTCTAGAAATTTGCCCACTTCACCCAGGTTTTCAAATTTCTTGGGATATAGTTGTTCGTAGTAATTTCTTACAATCCCTTGTATTTCTGTGGCATCAGTTGTAATTTCTCCCATTTCATTTCTGATTTTATTTATTTGAGTCCTCTCCCTTTTTTGCCTGATGAATCTGCTTAAAGGCTTGTTGATTTTGTTATCTTTTCAAAGAGCCAGCTCCTGGATTTATTGATCCTTTGAATTGTTCATTTAGTCTCTGTGTCATTCAGTTCTGCTCTCATCTTGATTATTTCCTTCCTTTTGCTCACTCTGGGCTTTGTTGTTGTTTCTCCAGTTCTTGTAGACATAGGGTTAGTTTGTTTATTTGAAATGTTTCTGTCTTTTTCAGCTAGGCCTGTACTGCTATGAACTTCCCTCCCAGGACTGCCTTCGCTGTGTCCCATAGGTTTTGGACTGTTGTGTGTTCATTTTCATTTGTTTCCAGAAACTTTTTGACTTCGTCCTTGATCTCGTTATTGACCCATTCATTGTTTAATAGTGTGCAGTTCAGTCTCCATGAGTTTGAATGTTTTTAAGATTTTTCCTTGAGGTCAGTTTCTAGTTTCAAGCCCCTGTGGTCCAAGAAAATGTTTGTTATGATTTCAGTTTTTGTGACTTTGTTGAGGTTTGTTTTGTGTCCTATCATGTGGTCTACCTTTGAAAATATTCCATGTGCATTTGAAAAGAATGTGTATTTTGCTTCCTTGGGATGAAAGGTTTTATATATATCCATTAAGTCCATTTGATCTAATGCATTGTGTAGTTCCAAAATATCCTTGTTGATATTTTGTTTGGAAGACCTATCCATCTTTGACAGTGGGGTGTTAAAATCCCCTACTATAAGTGTGTCGCTGTCTGTATCTTTCTTGAAGTCTTCCAAGATTTTCCTTATATATTTGAGTGCTCTTATGTTGGGTGCATAGAGGTTTACAATTTTTGTTTTCTTGATGGATTCTTCCTTTGAGTATTATGAAGTGTCCTTCTGTCTCTTTTTATGACCTTTGTTTTGAAGTCTATTTTGTCTGATATAAGTATTGCTACCTTGACTTTTTTTTTTCCTGTCCATTTGCTTGGAATATTTTTTTCCAACCCTTTACTTTTAGTCTGTGTAGGTCTTTTGTTCTGAGGTGGGGCTCTTATAGGCAGCATACGTGTGGGTCATGTTTTTTTATCCATTCAGCTACCCTATGTCTTTTGACTGGAGCATTTAATCCATTTACATTTAAGGTTATTATTGATAGGTACTTATTTATTTTTCCCTTTGTACCTGTGTTCCTCTCTCTCATCCTTTTTTCTTCATCTTAAAGCAACCCCTTTAGCATGTCTTGCAGTGCTGGTTTGGTGAAGGTGTATTCTTTTAGCCTTTTTTTGTCTGGGAAACTCCTTATTTTGCCTTCTGTTTTAATTGAGAGCCTTGCTGGGTATAGTAGTCTTGGTTACAGGCCTTTGCTTTTCATTACTTAGAATTTTTCTTGCTATTCCCTCCTGGCTTGTAGTATTTCTGTACAGAAGGCTAACCTTATCGGGGCTCCCTTGTATGTTACTTCCTGTTTCTCCCTTGCTGCCTTTAAGATTCCCTTTGTCCTTGTTATTTATCATTTTAATTATGAAGTGTCTTGGAATGGGCCTCTTTGGCTTCCTCTCGATTAGGACCCTCTGGGCTTTCTGGACTTGTATGACTTTTTCTCTCCTCAGATTAGGGAAGTTTTCTATCATTACCGTTTCAAACAGATTTTCTATCCCTTGCTCCTCTTCTTCTCCTTCTGGTATCCCTATTATATGAATATTATTACATTTCATGCTGTCTTGCATTTCCCTTAACTCTTTGTTCTTTTTGAGTCTTTTTTCATTCTCTTGCTCTTCATGGGAGCCTTTTCTACCTCATCTTCCAGATCACTGATTTGATCCTCTGCTTCATCTACCCTACTTTTGATTCCTTCTACTGTGTTCTTCAGTTCAGAAATTGTATTCTTCATTTCCTCTTGGCTCTTGTTGATAGTTTTTATGCCCTTTTTCATGCTGATATAACTTGCAATAAGTTTCTCTTGCTTTTCCTGAAATACTTTTACCCTTCTCTTATTATTAACCTTTCAGAATCACTTTGTTTTAAATGAATCTCTTGTATATTACAGGAAGTTGGATTTTACTTTGTGATCCCATCCAGTTTTTGTACATTTTTCTGTACATGTTTTATATTTTTAACAGTCACTCTGTTATCTTTTAAGTAATTACATGCCTTCTCATGTTCAGAGGAGACAGACCTATTTTTTTTTTTTTTTGTGGGAATGAGTGTGGTGATTCTGATTCTTCCTGACACCTGTTTCTCATCTTCCTTTCTGTATTCTTGGGGCTTCCTCCCTTTACCTCTTTGTTTTACTTGCTTTTTGCACATTCATAGCTGATTTGTCATTTGTGGGTCTTTTCATTCCTAGTTTCTCTGGAAATTTAATTTTTTCTTTCTCCCCCTGTCCCGATGTCTTCCTTGTTTTATATATCTTCCCTAGGGTGAATGGGAAGGTTCAGAATTAAATTACCACCATGCTTGTACTTGAAGCATAGGTTATGACTTTCGAAGTTTTAACATGAATACATAACTAAGTCTAAAGTTAACCAGTAACCTTTACCCTTTGATCAAGCTCCAATTTACAGGATATAGTGTTCCACTGCCTGAATTCATCTTGTTTTGTTTCAAACACATTGACATTATCATCAGCATTTTATACTAGGGGTCAGCAGTCTTTTCTGTAAAGGCCCAGAGAGTAAATATTTTAGGCTTTGTGGCCCATGTGGTCTTTGTCACAATTAATCAGCTTTGCTGTTGTAGCCTGAAAGCTGCCATAGACAATAAACACATGGACAGTTGGATTTTGCCCTTGTGTCTTGGTTTGCCCAGTCCTGCTCTAATGAGAGAATGTGTGTGTGCCGCTGGGGGCCTAGCCACCCTGGTCCAAATTTATTTAAAATTTTGGCTTTTTTTTTTTTTTTTTTTTACCTTGCGTATGCAGTGAACTCATGCCTCAAATTCTCTGACCCAAAGTTCCCAGAAGAAACGTAATTTTCCCCTTCAGATAGAGCCAAGGTAGAAATACCCATTTTCTCTCTGCTTCTGCAGAGCAGATTAAAAAATAACTCACCTTTTCATTGGGGATATAAACCTTCAGGGAGCCTGACTTTGTATAGAAGTTCTCTGATCCAATACCCACATGGGCTCACCTTCAGTATTGGCCATGAAAACCAAACCTCTGGGCCCTCTGATTGGTCCACATGTTCCCTGTCCTGCCTTTGCACTGAATACAATTTCTAGTCCTCAGAATATATTTTACTCTTTGTGTGCTATCCTTTTTCGCAGGATAGTCTCATGTAGCCACGGGACATGGTGGTGGCAGTTATGCTTTCCAGGGGTGACCAGGAAGGCACAGCAGATTTATTTGAATTCTCTGTGAATGGTAACATTGGTACAGGTTAACCGATAAGTTCATCTGCTGGTGGCTTTTTGTTTTTATTTGGAATATTTTGGTTACAGAATGTCAGTAGTAGTTTTGGTAAAATTTAAACTATTCCTGTAGAGTTTCTTTTGGCTTATTTTATAACCAAAATACTAGCTCTGTGTAAATTTATCAACAGGGTATTTTTGGTTTGATTTTTGTCTTATTAATGGCATTACTTGTCAGGCACACTTATGAGTGTAGTCTAAGATGGAAATGGGAAGAATACAAGATTTATGAGTTTTATAAGACTAATAGATGGATTATGAGTAGATTTTAAATTCTGCGAATTATTTAAGTGCAAAGTAAAACTCATCAGCTTCTCTGTAAAATTATATCTTAATAATAAAGTGAGCTTACTACATTATTTACTCCTAACATTTTGAATTCGCTACTTATTGTTAAAGTATGTGGTATCAAAAAGAATCTGTAGTTATGTTTACTTTGAGAAGTTTTTACATAGAAAAAATATACAGATGATGGGTAATTATAGTTTAAAGATGTCAGAATAATTAAGTTGTATATACCATAGGCAGTGCTACTTTAGGGAATGATACTATATTAAATAGGGCCGCTTTGAACATAAGTAATGAGATAATTTATCATGTGAGTTATAAGCGAAGACTTATCTTTAGAGAGAAAGTTTAAAAGATTTTTTTTCTGT
The DNA here is from genome assembly GCA_004026545.1 of Mormoops blainvillei. Lineage (NCBI taxonomy): Eukaryota > Metazoa > Chordata > Mammalia > Chiroptera > Mormoopidae > Mormoops > Mormoops blainvillei. The sequence goes on along the minus strand of PVJD01007978.1, from coordinate 58,709 downwards.
GTACAGTGGGATTGCTGTACTGTAATACCAGTTTAAGCCGTTTCTTTTTTCCTGACTGATTTTAATGGCAGCGACTACCCAAATGTAGGTCAGATTTACTTTGAGTATCCTCACATGTTTAAAGCTTCTAGAAAACTGAGAGTTTTTTGTTTAATTAGAAAACGGACTGTCTTTTTAACCAGCAGTGTGTGGTGAGAGTAACCGAAAAGAAAGCCAAAATTGTAGCAGATTAATTCATGAAAATAGGCTGTTTTACTCGATAAAAATTTACCCTGAATTATACTCTGAGGATACGAACCTCACCATTATGTAGAAATTCTAAAAAGAAACAAAACACTTCAGTTAATGTACTCCAAAGTGACTACTTATTAAACTTTGAATAATATTGAAAGTAAGCGTGAAGCATTTCTGGTCCAATGCCTACTGCCCTGAATCTTCATGGAGATTTTTGTAATAATACAATTTCAGACAAATGAACCATCTAGGTAACTGCAGCTGTCTTTGTTTGAGCCTTACCAGTTAACATTAAAAAAATTTTGAGAAACCAGAGAATGATTTTGACTCCTGAGCTCGAGACCGTTGTGCTCCGGAGTGTCTCGAAATATTGCTTGAACTCGTAGCTTATAGGAGCACCTTTTCGGTTCCACTTGGCTCCAGGCACATGCAGTCATGCATTCCAGTAAATAATGCACCAGGCGTTTTTCCTTAGCTTTACAGAGCTTATTTCTAGCAGGGTAATACAGACAATAAATGGTAAATGTAATAGGTGCGTGTGTTGTATGATATAGTTGCACGTTCACAGCTGATTTGTCATTGGTGGGTTTTTTCATTCCTAGTTTCTCTGGAAATTTAATTTTTTCCTTTCTTCCCCCGTCCCCATGTCTTCCTTGTTGTTTCATACATCTTCCCTAGGGTGAATGGGAAGATTCAGAATTAAACTACCACCATGCTTGTACTTGAAGCATAGGTTATGGCTTTTGAAGTTTTAACACGAATGCACAACTAAGTCTATGAAGGTAGTAAATTTTACAGAAATAGAGCAAAGTAAGGATAGTGAGAATACCGAGGCTGGATGTGGTTAGGAAGGCCAGAGTAAGCCTCAATGAGGAGATGAATTTTGATCAAAGAATTGAAGAAGTAGAGGTTTGCTCTATGTAACTAATGGCGGGTGGGGGTGGGGGCACGGGTGTTCCCTAGAAGTAGGAACAGCTAATGAAAAGCTAAGAACATGCAGAGCATGTTTAAGGGACAGTAAGGAGTCTGGAGGGGAACCTAAAAGTTAACGGATGAGGTCAGAGAACTAATAAGGAGCAAGGTCATAGGGTTTTTGCACAACCTTTGTGTTTTTACTCTGAGTGAAACGGCGAAACATTGCAAGCTCTTGGGCAGAGCAGTGACACGATTTTTAAATGAATCGTTCTGGCTGCTGTGTTGCAAACAAGCTCTGGGGGGAAAGAACAGAAGCAAAAGGACAGTTAGGAGGTCGTTACAGTCATCTGAGCAGTGAAGGCGGCTTCGACCAGGGTGGTGGGGTGGAGATGATGAGAATCAGTACATTCGTTGTCTGCATTTTTAAAGTAAAACCAATAGTATTTGCTGAGGGTTTGAACGTAGAACCTGAGAAAGAAGGTTTTCGGCCCGAGTGACTGCAAGGATGAAGTTGCCATCGACTGACATGTAGAAGATTCCAAAGCAGGTTTGAGGGGAAGGATGTGTGAAGGATGGGATTTTAGTTGGGACATTTCTATGTGAGATATCCATTAGACAGCACAGCAAAAATGCCAGGTAGGCAGTTAGATGTATGGGTTTGAAGTTCTAGAGAGAGAGATCTGGGCAGGAGATGTAAATTTGGGAGTAAATTTGGGGATGTCGATAGCATTTAAAGCCATGAGACTGGGTCAGATCACTAAGGAAATGGGTGTAGATTAAAAAAATAAAAAGGATTGAGCCCTAGGGTATTCCGATGATGAGAGGTAGGGGAGAAGGAGAAAATAGGGAAGACGGAGTGTGGTGAACTAGAAGCCAGGTGACGAGAGATTTTAAAGAGAAGAGTCATCCGCTCTGCCAAATGCTGCCTTGCTGGTGGGTCCAGTAGCGTGATGACGAAGGATTGACTGTTGCCCGCAGGTCATCGGTGATCGTTACAGGAACAGCGTCCGTGTAGCGGTTGGGTGCAAGCCCGACCGGACTGGACGTAAGACGGAGTGAGAGCCCTGGAATCGGACAGCTCCTCCAGGGGGACCTCCTGATAAAGGGGGGCAGAGGAGTGAACAGCAGCTGGCAGGAAATAGGGGCTGTTTTTAAAGGGCTTTCGCAGAAGCAGGCCATGAAACAAGGATTCACGTGAAATCATTTTACTTGGGGAAAGTGCCGGTAACACTATTAGGATAGTTAAGTAGTGATGTGGGCATGAAGGGACAGCCTTCAAGGGTCCATTCATGAACGCAACTGCCAGAGTGGTGACGGAGCTTGATTACCCAGGCTTTGAATCACCCCACAGTCTTTGAAATTTCCTTAATTATAACACTTGTAATTAGTTGGTGAGCCTTGTGGGCTACGTTTCCAAAATCAGTCTAGCCTTTAGCTGAAGACATGTTGCAGTCAGTGTGCTTGAATTACAGTTTTCCTGTGGACAAGATGAGTTCGAACTGCACGCATTTACTTACATGAAGATTTTTTTTTCGGTAAATGCCCGTACTATTTTTTTTATCCGCGGTTGGGTCTGTGGATGTGGAGGGCTGACTGTATGCATTAATCTACACCATTTTACATTGGGGACTTGAGCATTCATGGAGTTTGGTCTCCATGGAGGGCCCTGGAACCAATCCTCCACAGACACAGAAGGACAACAGGTGTTATTAAGTTTTCGGGGAGTTAAAAGTTATCCACGGTTTTTCAGCTGTGTGAGGGGTTGGCGCCCATAAGCCCGTGTTATATACGTATATAGAAATGTGTGTAGATATATAATCACACAGTACGCAACGAGAATAGCTTATGTGGAGCACACACAAATAGGTATGACAGGGAAATTTTTCATGAGGGCTCCCTGGAGTATAACTTCTAAAAGTGATGCATGCTTATCAGGTGCTTAGAAGTGACAGTAATCAACAAGCTTCATGCAAAATGTTTGGAAGAATCAGGAAAATGTGTAATGTAGAGACCGGCTTGCAGTAAAGGCTCCATAAACTTGTTTAAGTAACAAAGCGGAAGTAGTCTTCATAGCAGTATAATCATGAAAAGACTTGTGTTACTCTCCAACTGTATTTCCTGTCTTTTTCATCTTCTGGAAGTGGCTTAAATTTTCTCTAGATTCCTGTATTTCTTTATAAATGACTGTGAAACGTATCCTGCTTTTTTAGGTATTCTTTTTGTACTTGTATTCTTTTTCTTAGAAGTTAACTTTAGAGCACGAATCCTACCATACGTCTCTTTGTGTGCTTTCAAGTGCCATGTGTGGAATGCTTGGTACATATTTCTGGAGGAAGGAACAGGGTTTTCAGCAGTATTCCTTTTTCTCCACTATTATTCTTGAACTTGTAGATTTTAATAGCATATGGTCATCTGTGGCATTTTATTTTTCTTGATATTTCAGATACATTGCTCAACCTTTTTCAAGAACATTAGCTATAGTTACTTTTTAAATAAGTATCACTCTCATTTACACATATGTTACTTCCTATTTGTTACAAAACATGACCATTGGTTGGATATTCTTTAAAATTTTTCTCTTCGTAATTTGTTTAACGTGTTTATTATGTCATCAACCTAGAAGTAATCATGTTTTACTAACAAAAGAACCCCAAAATGTATTTATTTGATGAGTGGATATTTATTTTAAAAAACATAACCATTTGCTGTATTCCTTTAATTTTCTCTTTCTAATCATGCTCATTAAATTTTTTTTTTATTTTTAAAAAGCTTTTCTGCCTTTCCACTATTCCGAAATCCAGAATTGCTTATTAATGTATTTGCTTTTAAAAATAGCTTTACTGCATGGACATGCATGCTTATGTGACATTTTGTTTACTTGTTTTTGAATTTTTAAAAAGGAAATAATGTTTCGTGCACTTTTCTGAGGCGCTCTTTTATTTCCTTCACTGTTGTACTGAGGCTCCTGCACGCCGTTATGAACTACGGCCTTAACCCCTTTGCAGCGCTGTGTCTCATCATATGATCTTCTGCAGTTCACTCATCCACATGCCGGTGTGTGAGTTGTTATGCTGGGTACCTGTCAAAATTCACCCACAGCAGGAACTTTGAGACATCTGGATAAAAATATTAACATTTGAAAAGATGAAGAAAAAAATCCTCGGTCTCTTCAGGTAGAAAGATGAAATATTTTATAAGGGCAAGAGATTAGATGAGTATCAGATTTCTCAAAAGCAACATACAAATCTAGGCAAACATGGAACAAATTTTTGAAGAAACTGAAGGAAAGCAAGGTAGGCTAAAGGTTTTCTATCTTGCCAAACTGTCCTTCAAATGTCAAGGCTATAGAAAAACCAGTTTGAGAACACCAAAACTCAGATAATTCTGTGTATATCCTGAGAAATCTACTCGAGTAGAAATGTGCGGACTTTCTATGTTCAAAGTCTATAGAGTAAATAATTTAGGCCCTGTGGACTATACAGTGTCTTTGTCACTGCTCAGTTCTGCCACTGAAGCTGTACACAGGCAGCCATATAAAACACGCAGAGGAATGAGTGTGGCTGTGTTTCAGTAAAAAGTGATTGACAGAACCGTTGAGGGCCTGAATTTGGTCTGTGGGCTATAATTTGCCACCTCCTCTCCTAGAGAACAAGCTTCAGCTAATGTAGAGGTGAACATTTCATGGGTTTAATTTTAAAGCTAGGACTAAAACAAGGGTGGAGATGTCAGTAGTTGACTAGTATACAAATGTGTGTTTTTTTCTTAAATTTATTTTTGATTTCATTTTTTATCATCATTTATCCCCCCATACCCTCTTTCATCTCCACCGCCCCCCCCATTCATCAGTGTTACGCGTTTTGTCCGAGTTAGACAGAATGAAACTAAAAGTGAAAGGAAATGGGAGGAAGAGAGGAAAAGCAGAATAAGAACATGGACTGTTGCCATAGGTCATAGGTAGGAGTCCAGGGAAACTGTGTAACTCCTGGTGTTCTGTAAGGTTCAGTTGGATCCAATTTTAGCTTTACTGCCCTCTTTTTTTTTTTTGAACAGGCCTGTTTGCGAGTTTCATTCTCTCAGAAATCTTTGAAAGAACAAAGAAAACATTTACTTACTTACAAAACATGGAATATTCTATCTGTAATTATTAGATGGGTTTATTGGACCCAACCACATTTCAAATAAACAACAATCATTCTAAAGTGGGGAGAAAAGAGCATATGCAAGTAACTTAAAAAAATTTTTTTTTGTTATTTAAAAAAAAAATGTTTATTGATTTGAGAGATTGAGCAGGAGGAGAGAAGAGAGAAAGAGAGATTGATGTAAGAGAGAAACATTGATTGGTTATCTCCCATACATGCCCCAACTGGGAATCAAACCTACAACCTAGACGTGTGCCCTGACCGGGAACTGAACCCATCGAACTGCCAGCCTTTTGGTGTTCAGGACTATACTCCAACCAACTGAGACACACTGGTCAGGCAAGTGACTTTTTACCACAGTGCTTCACAATGAGCCCACAGTCTAGGTGTGGATGTGGGGAAGAAATGCAAACAAACCTTTTAGGTTTGCTTTTTGAAGATTTTGGTGAAGCAGTTCTGAAATCATTTTAGGTGTATTGTTAGACTGAAAAAGAGTAAATTGGTTGATGTCGGGAATTAAAGTTCTCAGTGTGGAACACAGGAAATACAAAAAGGAATGGGAAAGGCAAGGAAGAGCCCTGCCTGAATGGATTGAAATTGTTGGTGTCAGTGGGAGCTTCTGATCAGACAGACAGAGAGATCGTTATAGCTGTAGATTCTTCCGAAAGGGCCTAGCAGTGAAGACACCCTAGTAGTAAGTACACTGGTCACCGATATTCCCAGATCCGGTTTCTGATAACGTCCCCCTGAGAAGGACACAGGGCCCCTTGGAGGAATGGCGGACTGCCGGGCTGTGGCAGGAAATTGAAGCCGAGCCTGGTACATCTTGTTCTCTGTCAAATTAAGGATGTGTTCAAGAAGATGCCGGCTCCCGAAAAAATAAAACACAAAAAACATAGGAGTCAGCTTGGAGGGGTCCTGTTGGTAAAGTGTGGGACAATGTGGGCATCAAAGTACTTTAAGAAAGTAATACATTATAAAGTGGTGAAAAAATCGAATTCATGAGCTGCCATTGATAATGGACAGACCAATAGGCCCAAAGAGAGAAAAGGAGAATTCGCTTTCTTACCCAGAATGCTGGCTGGCATCATTGTAGTTAAAAATCATAGTCACAATTGGTTTGGGAAAGAATCATCGATGGATGCTAAATCGGTGGGGCGGTGATGAATTCATGATGAGATGTGCCCGGTATTTAAGTGTCTCCCCACAGATTGTGTAAGGGTGCAGGGGGAAACAGTAACTGTGTAGTGAAAAAATCTGTCAGCACCTTGTCTGGGTGATCAAAATTCACATCATGAGTCATGGGAAATTAGACATTGTTTGCCTGTGGGTCTGCTACTGCTGAAAGAAACATCACTTACAGCAGGGGAGACAATTTTTTTCTGTAAAGGTTCAGATAGTAAATATTTTAGGCTTTGTACATCTTCCCATCTCTGTTTCTTCTACTTCACTCTGCCACTGAAATTTGAAAGCAAACCATAGATAATGTGTATGTGAACAAAGATGCCTTTGTGCCAATAAATCTTTATTTACGGAAATGAGCAGCGGGCTATATTTGCCCATGGACCTAGGTTGTCAGCCCCTGGCCTATAAGTATTCTGAGTGGGGACACAGGCCTACATCCAATCATCAGACAATATCATACAAACCCCAAATGAGGAACCTTTTATTTTAAAAGGGGAGAACTTTAGTTTTCAAAAATGACAGTGTCATGAGAGGCAAAGAAAAGCCAAAAACTTGTTCCCAACGAAAGGAGGCTAAGTAAACGTGAAAACTGAATGCCGTGGGTGATACCATACTGGGTTCTGTAGTGGGCAAACCAGTGCTACGAAGGACCTGACTGGCTCAGTTCACAAGCTGAAATGTATATGTGTATTAAAGCATTGTGTAAATGTTAAGTCTTCTTGATGTTGATAACTGTAATATGGTTATGTAAAAAGAAAACCTTTATTTTTAAAGCATATGCTAAAATATGGATGGGCAATAGGAATGATGTAGACAATTGTTTTGTGCAACCACTGGTAACGCACATGGGGCTAAATGTTAATCTTTGATAATTAGTGAACCTGAGTAATGGGGGTATGGGAACCCTTTGACTACTCTTGCAACTTGTTTGTACCTTTGAAATTATTTCCAGATAAAGTGCTAAAAATAGAGGATGTAGAGGTATGTTTTTATATTTGGTTATATATGATACGTATTTGACACGAAGTTAAAAGGATCCCTGTGAACTTGTTCTGGCAGTAAAGGAAACATCAGTTTGTCCTTTTTGCTACACTCTGAATTATGGCTTTGAGGGAATCTATGTATCTCAGAGGGGAATTATCGGGTGGCTTTACTAACTTGGACCATAAAACTCTCCTGGGTTAGTCCTTAGGGAAATTTATTTCACTTTAAGTTAGCAATACCTCATAAACTTCCTAAGAATTTCAATGTGAGTCTCAAGGTTTGTATAATATTAATGCTTTGCTTTAGTATTTTTCAAGCTTTTAGAATATGGGAGGTGTATTGGAAAGCCATCATTAATGTCATTTTATGTTAACTTTTTCCCTTTTGATTTGAAAATGATTAAATACGATTTTTTAGGAAGTTAATTTTTTCTTCTATAAGCGTAGATGGTACTGTGTGACCCGCTTCAGCTCTGAACATTACATATTTTCACGATCCCATGGTGCCTTGCAAGTGCAAATGGAACTTTGCTTTCCAGCAAACTGGTATCTGAAAATGAAGATCTGCAGAACAGGTGTATGAGGTGGAGGGAGTTAGGAATCTTCAATAGCAGAAATCTCCCCTTTAAAAGTAATTCAATCATAGGAATCATAAAACATGGGCTTTTATCGTGCTTAAATCAGGCTTGGCATTTGTTGTGCAGTTTCACATGTGAAGAACTTCACAGGACTAGTTAGGTAAAGTAACACAATTTCAGTGCAATGAGTAAAATGTTTTAACAAGTTGCTATCAATACATCTGTGTGACAAAGGCTGCTGTTAACATCACATACATTTTTATATTTTTTCAACAAAAATATCACAAAAGACTTCAGTTTTGATAAATGAAATTTTTATCATTATTTGTATTATTAGCATATAATATGCTTTTAAATTTTATAAGCTACATATATATGTGTGTGTATATATGTATATTTGAAAATATGCATGAGTTATATTAAAAAGTTTCAGTAAATATGCATTCTGGATGCAGAAAATTCTGGTCTTTCTGTTTCTGCCTAACATTCTTTCAATGATGGAGGTATCAGTCCCTTAGAAGGTGACCGTTCTGTTGTTTTACATATTTAAAAGTTAAGAATTTATATTTGGAAGAAATATGCAGTCGCAGTTTGTACTTGTTTTTTCACGGCGGTATAGAACATTACACGTGAAATTTAATCACTCTTCCACAATCCTGGCCCTACAATTATTTTGATATTTGTTATTTTCATTTATTTTTGATTCTTTAGACAAGCATCCTTACTTCCTTCAGTCTTCACGTAACAAGATTTTATTCATATCCTATTCATAATGTCTTGTATTAACACAGGCATTAATGATGTAAGGGATATTTTGTAATAAATAATAATAATAACAGCTAACACCTATTGAAGCCATACTTCGTGCTAGGCAGTGTTAAAAGCACTTTACACATATTAACTCTTGCTCAAAGTGAACATGCAAAAATATATGCTCTTTTAACCCCATTTTATAGATAGGGAAACTGAGGCACAGATGTCTCACATAACTGACCATTGATGACTCAGTAAAATGATTCTATAAGTATAAAATGTACATTGTCATCTTAGTCACCCTCTCGGGATGCACTATATTTAGTAATGACCTACTCAAACTTAACAGAGCTTGACAGAGCATGGCGTGTTACCTAATGTGACATCATTACTTTCCCTTGCAACTCTCCAGGGAGTTGATATTTTATTAGTATTTTTAATGCAACCTAAATTTGTACTTTATACTAATATTACTATGTTGACTTGTAGGTAGTCTAAAGGCAAAAAAGCTTCTTCCTTAGTCTTTAGTTTTTGCTTTTTATATAACTGCTTGCTGTGAAGTGTGGTGTATACCCTGTCTGGTACTACTCTCTTGAATGCTGTAATACCAGTGAAGGGCTTCACCTTAATTCTGAAAATAGTTTCAGCCCATCATTACTTTTGCTCATAATTCCAGGACCGAAAGTGTTAGTTAGCTCTGCCTTGTATTGGACCACTGATCATGTAAGAAGTACAACTTCTTTGCCATGACCCTAGGAATTGACAAAAAATGTCTACCAGTGAATTGTGAACGTTTACTGAGCCAAAACGACGCCTTGTAGTGTGTGCACATTTCCAAATGCAAAAGTAATAAAAATATAGTGAGCATGTGACTCATAATTAATTTTGCATTTCAAGTTTATCACCTGTATCCGAGCAAAATTATTTCCTTAATTTTTCATCTGAAACTGCCACATCACCTGTGGGTTCCCTGACTGAACTGTTGGTGAGTAAACCTTGAGAAATACTGCGGCAGCATTTAAGAACACACAGTCTGGTGTTGGACCTGTGTCGTGATGAGCTGCCCATTACTAGTAAGGTGCATGTAGATTTTTAAATCGAACTTCGACATTTGAGATAATTTACATAGACTTGGAAGAACTAACACAGTGATCCTGTGTCCCTTTTCGGCAGTTTTCCTTGGTGGTAATATGTTGCCAAAATACAGGATACCGCAATCTCGATATTTACAGATACAATCTCATGATCTTAGATTTCTCCAGTTTCATGTGTGTGCGTGTGTACATGTGTTTAAGTTCTATATAGGTTTTTGCATGTTTCATGTATCTCCCACCATAGCCAACATACAGAGTAGTTCCATCACCACAAGGATCCTTCATATTGCTTTTTTTCTTTTTTTAAATGTCAGCTGAGGGCATTATTATTGATTTTAGACAGAGAGGAAGGGAGAGAAAGAGAAATGTCATCAATTGGTTGCCTCCTGCATGTGCCCTGTCCAAGCATTGAACCCACGTCCTACGTATGTGCCCTGACTGGTGATCGAACCCATAACCTTTAGGTGTGCGGGATGAAGCCCCAGCCAACTGAACCACCTGGTTGGGGCTTTCACCTTGCTTTTTTAAACCATACCCACCTCCCTCCTACTTTCACTCCTCTCTCACACCTAACCCCTGACAATCACAGATCTGTTCTCCATTTCTATATTTTGTTGTTTTCAAGAAAGTTATATAGTTGGACCTTTTATGTTTAAAGTAACTTTGATATATTAGTGCCTACGTCTGCTGCTGTATTATTTCTTTTGTTTCCTGTTGTGTGTGTGTGCATCACTGTTTCTGTTGACTTCCTTCTTGTGGGTTAGTTGAACAACTGTCAGAATTTTACCTTGACGTACTTATAATATTCTTGAGTGTTATATCTTTGCATAGTTTTCTCAGCGGTTGCTGTGGGTATAAACAGTACACATATGTAACTTACTATAATCTCTCAGTATCAACATTTTAAAACTTCAAGGGAGATGTGGAAGCCTTGCCTTTATTTAGATCCCCTCCCTGTCCCCACTTTTTAATATCATTGTCTTGAGCCGCAGATGATGCCGTAATTTTTGTTTTCTTTATCAAATATGATTTAGAAATGTCATAGAGGACAAGGACAGTGTGGACTCATATTTCAGCTGTAGTTGTTGATCTTTTCGGATGCTCCAAGATCCCTCCTCTTATCATTTCATATCTGTTTGAAGTGCCAAAGGGCCAGCACAATTGCTAACAATTGTTAAAGGCAGAGACCGTATCTTAGTTTTATCTTTGTAATATCAGCAACTAACTCAGAACCTGATACATAGTAGGCTAAGATAAACTGTTTATTACATCTTTTTTTCAGAGTTATTTACAGACAGAAATGTATGTGCGAATGAAGTTTGCCTTTTCCTCTTGCATACACAGATTTGGCATTTTCAGTATTTCAGGGTTTAATCTACAGAAAGACAAGTCTCACTCGACTTCAGCCCCTAGCACCTAACACAGGAGCTTGCACAGATTTAATAATTGTTCCCTGATTAAATGAATAATAGGTGTACCTTACTCATGAAAATGTGGTGTTAGAATTAACTTGGTAGTTCGGTGAGGTATTAGTTATATTTTTCAATACTACTTGAAGTTCACGGTTTATCTTCTTTCTCTTACAGCGTCAAACACTTGGCTCGTTTCAGAAACTAAAGGAGCTATCGTTCAGGGTGGATACGGCCATACCAGTGTGTATGATGAAATAACAAAGTCCATTTATGTTCACGGAGGCTACAAAGCGTTACCGGGCAACAAGTATGGACTGGTAGATGACCTGTATAAGTATGAAGTTAACACTAAAACTTGGTGAGTAGAAGAGGCAGAAGTTTTGTTGAGAAAATTTGTCACTGTTATATTTTGCGTTTGTATGGTAGTGGTGTTTATTAAATATTTTCAGGGAGACATTCTTGGTCTTTTCCCATTTTTATTTCAACTAATGATATTCTATTATGTAACAAAGGCACAAACTAATAGATTTTCTACATAGCCATCGTTACTGTAAATGATTGACTTTAAAGTGGTTTCAGATCCTGTAGATATATTTATTCTGTAGACATTACTTGTACTTATCAGTGCCGATATTATGTTTAATTCAGACAGGAGATTTGGCTTACCAGACTTCTAGGATTGTTATTATCTGTCTTGGGATTTGTTCTTCACTGCACTCCTATTGTATTGTCATTTGTAAATTTTAAAAACGTTTCTTCAGTTTTAAACTCTCATTTCCTGTGAACAACGAAGCTTGTGACATTTAGCTAGATTTTCCTTTTTTTTTGTATTACAAATGCTGTATTGTACATCTGGCACTGGTCTTCTCATGCACAAATGCAAGAGTTTCCCTAGGGCACATACTTAAAAATGAGGATGTTCATATCCCCACATTCACTGCACATCGCCTTGCTGGTCTTCAGGTGACTGTGGTTAAGTACATTTCCCCCAGCGAGGTCTGAGCATCCCTGTCTCTTCATAGTCCCACTAACACTTGGTAACTGCGAGGATATTTTTATTTTTTGCCAAAGCAATGGGCGTGAATGATATCTTACTGATATTTTAATATACGTACCCTGATTACTATTGTGAATAAGCATCTTCTTATGTGTTCATCACTTGTATTTCCTGTTTAGTGAATTGCCAATTCATAACCATAATGTTCTCTTTATGTTTGGAATTGTTAGTTTTCTAAAATTTATTAACTTGGGAAATGATTCCTTTGTTGTTTGAAGACACTACACATTCTTTTAAACTTTTAGCACAAAATTCCTTTATGTGAAATGAAATACAGTTTTGTACCAAATTGTGATTTGTTATACCTCCTTCACTTTCAAACATATATTTTAATTTTTACCTTATCCGAAGAAAGAAAGATGGAATTTTTAAAAATTAGGACTTCTTCTTTGGGTGATTTTGTTAATTTTCTTTACTCTTTAGTCTAATAAAACGCAATATTATTCTTTATATTTTTATAAATATTAAATTTAACAAAATACCTTTTTGTTTTATGTAAGTTATACATTGCATTTTATTTCCTCTTTTAGTATTTCCAACATTTTCTCACTGACTTTTTGCTGTGGAAAAGGAGGAATTGTGGTGTAGCGTAGGGCATTATCAGTCCACTTAACGTATTTTTGCGTATATTGCAGTTATTGTGTTGCCCCAAAAGGGCAACGTAACTGCTTCTGCATGACGTAGCTCATGGCAATAACAATGGGCACAGCAGGGCTTGGGGGAGGAGCTTAATAACGGTGAATGAACAAGAGAGGCATGGATATTGTTGGATTGAATTCGAAATGAGAGAGTTATTGTTGCTTACCCCGTGAATGAAATTTGCTCAGATTTTACATGATTACCTGAAAATTACCCACAGTGAAAGTCTGCATAGAAGGATATAATTATCAATCTTGGCAATTTTAGCATTTGCATAAATAACATTGTATACTTGTCCCTTATGGGAATTTAATAAAATAATTTGTAAATTATTTTGAGCACTTCATTACAAATATGTTATAGATACATATGCTGCTTTACTATTTTCCTGGGTTCCGCATTTAGAAAAGATATTTGTAAAATTATCAGTGAGCGCTAAAGTGGTTTTTTCTATTTCTGGCCTTCTTAAAGTTTTGGTGCTTTTTGTTAGTTTATTTTTCAAGCTCGCCGTTATATACGGGTTACAGTGTGTATCAGCTTTGTCAAATGTTATGTGATTTTTCAGGCGATACTATTATGTGTCCATTGTACACACTGATTTTACATTTTTGCCACATCAGAACTGGTTTCACTTTTTAGCAGATACAATTTAGTAAATAGGCTAATTTGTTGAGATACTAGAAAATGTGTGTGTGGAGGAATTCTTTTTCATTGATGAATGGGTTATTTGGACTATTATTTCCACTGGAAAAAAATTAGGAAACGTCTTTTAAAAAAATCTTTATTGTATTTTTTTCCATTACCATTTAGTCCCCTTATGCTCTCCTCCCCCCAGCAGTCACCACACTGCTGTCCATCTTCTTAAGGCATCGGTGCACTCTTAAGGAACTGAGAATTTGTGGGTCAGGATCTAGGAGAGGGAGAATGTCAAGGGAAGTGAGATTGGCATTTTGAGCAACATTTGTGCTTGAGACAATTAGAAATCCTGAAAACTATCTATGCAGCTAAGCAGTGCTTTGGTCGATCAGTGTGAAGGACCAACGTTGGGTTTCTGTAAGTGTGCCAAGGAGGAGGGGCCTGGCTGTACACTGAAAGGCGTATATGGGACCGGTCCCAGTTCGTGGGACCGGTCCCATCACTCATGTAGCGAAGGCAGCCCGGGCCCAAGTCCTAGACAGAGCCACAGAGTGTATCCGGCATATACGGAGGAAAAACCACTCAGACTGCAAGATGTTGATGACCTTGGGGCAGAATGCTCTTTTGGAACGGCAAGTCCTTGCACAGGAGAAGGCGGGGGCCAGTGCCCACTGGCAGACCAGCTAGCCCTCATCCAGACAACAGCCTCTACACCTATGCCAAGGGCAGCGCCCCTGGAAGAGCCCCAGAGCAGGAAGAGACCCCGGGCGGAGGCCCGCTAAGCACTGCGGGGCAGGCCAGCAATAAAACCGGCCACCTCCATCATCTCATCCCCTTTCAGTTCATCCTTAGTATGCTTGGAACCATCTAAGAGACTCTACTTTTTCTTCCTCTCTCTTTTTTGAATTTTATTTTTACATCGAAGCTCTTGGACAACAGCTCTCGTTCTCCTTCCCTATCTCTGCTATTTTTTTAAAAAGGTTTTATTTATTTATTTTTAGAGAGAGGGAAAGGGGGGGAGAAAGAGAGGGAGAGAAACATCAATGTGTGGTTGCCTCTCGCACGCCCCCTACTGGGTACCTGGCCCCCAACCCAGGCATGTGCCCTGACTGGGAATCGAACTGGTGACCCTTTTGTTTGCAGGCTGGCAATCAATCCAGAGCCACAACAGCGAGGGCACAAAATGATAATTTAAAAGCAATACAGTTTATGTCACCATCAACAACTTAAGGAGTAAATGCGGTGACATATATTCAGGGTTTTTACCCAGAAAACTGTAAAAGCTTTTTTAAGAAATTGAAGATCTAAGTAAGTGGAGAATACATTATAATGATTGATTGAACAACTCAGTCTTGTGATGTCTGTTCTGCCTAAACTGATCTACAGATTTAATGTAATCCCTAACAAATTTTCAGCAATAAATGGACATGCTTATTCTAAAATTTATATAAAAATGCAAAGGACTAACCGTAACTGAAACAAATCATTAGAAGAACAAAGCTGGAAGACTTTTCTACCAGGTCTCATGACTTTAAAGCTACAGTAATTAAATGTTGTGGCAAAGATAAGGAAACAGACCAAAGCAGCCAACAGGAATTCCACAGACAGACCTACACGTGCATGAGCACTTAGTTTATGACAGAGTTGGCACTGCGGAGCCTTTTTTTCTCCCAGTAAATGATTCTGGGTCAATTGGATATACAGTGAAATCAATTTTGGGTCCTACTTCATACCATACGCAAAAATCAATTTCTGATTAATGATAGCTCTTAAATATGGAAAGTAAAAAAATATTATAGAAGGTAACAGGGAAAATATCTTCATATCCATTGGTAAAGAAAGACTTTTAAAATAGGATTTAAATACTACTATGAAGAAAGAAACAATGATAAACTGAGCTACAAATCTCTAAAAATATCAGTGAGAAGGTGAAAGGCAAGCTGCATTGTGGGTGATTTTTGCAACATATAAAGCCAACAAAAATCTCTACTCCTGAAAATATTGAGAAGTGCTCCAGATCAATTAGAAAAATGTCAGATTACTCAATAGAAAATGGGCAATGAAGTACCTTGAATAGGTACTTCACATAAAAGGATATTCAAGTGGCCAAAATACATTTGAAAAGGTGCTCAACCTCATTAGTCATGAGGACAATTTAAATTAAGACGACACTGAGGCAGAACTACACATCCCCTTAAATGGCTAAAATTTACAAGGCTGGTAATCCAAGTGTGCGTAGATTGTAGAAGCACACTCTGAAAAACCTTCTGACGGTGTCTGCTAAATTTGAATACACTCTCACTCACCTATGTGATGTATGGATCCTAGGTAATAGCTATTCTAGGTATATAATCAATAGATGCATATATGTATATGTATACGGCAGTCATATGGAAGAATACTTGTCACAGTGTTACCTGTAATATCAATAATCAGAACAAATGAAATACCCATCATCAACTCAACTGGGTAAATCAATTGTATTCTGAACCATGGAATGCTATGCAATAATGAAAATGAAAGAATTTCTTTGCAGGTACCCATGCAGTTGTATCTTGCCAAAATAATGTTGACCAAAGGAGGCCAGACAAAAAAGGATATATAGTGTATGATTCCATTTTTATGAAGTGTAGCACCAGGAACAACTAATCCTTGGTCTTTGAAATTATGAAAGGAATCGCCTTACCTTAGGCTCGGAAAAGTTGAGTAGTGCATGACATGGGCAACAGGAAGTTTCTGGAGAGGTTGAACGTCTGTGTTCACTTCGTGATGTTTCATTGAACTATACCCTTAAAATTTGTATACTTTTTGGTATATATATTACATTTCATAAAAATATATTTAAAAATAGAAATTGTGTATGATTTATCAGGTTTAATGTTATATGCTGATAGTTATGATAATTTATGATAATTTGGAATACTAAAAGAGGGTCAGTGTTTAGCATATAGTTACATTTTCTGGCCATTGTTGGAAATGACTGAGACATAACAGTTCAGATACACCCAAAGCCATTGCTGCTACCTCACTACTCAGGACTAGTTGAGTCTGATTTCTTTACATCTACAGAGTAAAACAGAACAAACATCCCATATTTATAGGATGTCCTTTCTTATGGTTAGGATGGTTTATTAGTTGGTCTTATCCTTTGCTGAGAGACCTTATCTTTGCTGTGATCATTGTGGGTACCAGGGCGTTGTGGCCTAACTTCTTAGTCTTGTTAAATGAGGTATCTCATAACATTCTTTGCACATACATGTTTGAGAGCTTACAGCTGGACCCTCCACCTTCATTGTTCTTCTGTGTCAAGGGTTCTCTATGACAGCAGAGACTTCAGGGTTTTGTTTTGTTTTTCTCCCTATTGCTGAGGTCCTTTGCTCTATGGTGTGTTCCTTTAACCCGTGAAAAAGCAGAATAAATTTAAACACATAAGGAACACATTAAACATTAACATTTATAACTCACAGCTGTAATTTATATATTTGTCAATTGTTCCCCTTTCTTTCCAAGTGAAAAAAGATTTCAACTATGACATATATTAAAAAGATGAGTAGTGAGTCTAATGATAAAGCTTGTAATGATACTGTTTTAATTTTTTATGTTAAAAATATTTGAAGTCACATATACTTAGAATATGTTTTCATCATGATGCTACATATGATTACTTGAAATGATTTTTTTAGCTTCTTAACTTTGATATAATGGGAGTTTTTTTACCTTAAGTTATTCAAAAGCTATTTTATTACTTTATTGAGTTTTTGTGATTTCTCTAAAACTTAGCTGTCAGAGATTTTGGAAAGTGAAATGGGACAATTTTGTAGACGTTTATAGTTCACTTAAATTTTAGTAAACACCGATGAACACACTCTTCATGGCGTTCTTCCATGCTTGTTTCTCTGCACAACAGGTATCTGAAATCTCAACCAAAAAAAATTGTTTACTCTGAATCAAACACTGTGTTGGGAATAATCCTAAGACTTTCTCAGTAAAGAAGACAGATAACTTCAAATTTTATGGTACATGTATATGTGGAAAATAATAGAAATACATACAATAAAGAAATAGTAAACTAGAGGATTTATTAAAATGAGCACAAAATATTTATATAGGCAAAAATGATTGTTATCTTCATAAACAGCATATGGGTTTTGGAATTTTGAAATGCCTGGTTAAAATCACATATTGATTGTTTAAAGAAATATTTCTACAGCTTTACCTTTTAAGGTAATTTTGAGCTATGTAGTACTTATCTTCTTCATAGTGCTCTTTTATAAACTTGGAAATACTGCATATGGAAAAAAGACTATATGAAAGTGCACATATATAGTTTCAGAACAATAATGAAGTAAACACCCTATCTACCCGAGCAAGAAGGAGGACAGTGCAATACCCGAGGAAGGCTTCGTGTGCCTCCATGTTGGCGCTCCCTTCATTGTCCCCTAGAGAGGTAGTAACCGTATTAATACTGTGTGAATTATTTCGTTGCTTTTCATTATAGGCTTTTTGCTCTTCTATATGTATTTGCAAACAAACCATTCATTTAGCCTGTCAGTTTCTGAATTTTGCATGTATTGTTTAACATTGCATGCTTTCCTTAGAGAGTTTTTTAAACATCAGCTTTATGTTTCGGAGATGTATTTTAATAAGGAGAGACAGACAATAAAAATGGAAATAAGTAAAATGTATTTAAAATGATAAGTGCTGTGGAGCAAAAAGAAAGCATGGAAAGAGGATATGGAGTTTTAGGTTGTTGCATTTAAATGGGGTGATCTGAGAAAATGCCACTGAGAACACATTTGAGTGAAGATGTGACAGTAGAGAGCCAGCCACGTCAGTGTCTGAGGGACAGGCCCTCTAGCAGAGGGAAGGCTGGGGAAAGCCTTGAGATGGGAATATGCTTATCATCTGGAATAGTGAGGGGGGCCAATGTAGCTGGGTTAGAGGGTCTTAGAGTAGGTTGGGTGAAGGGGAGAAAGTGACCTTAGAGTGGTAATGGGGAACCCGGGCACACGGAGCGGTAGAGGTCATTATAAAGATTTTAGCTTTTACTCTGATACGGTTTTGAACAGAGATATAAAATACTCTCACTTGGGTCTTTACAGGGTCTCTTTGGTTGCTGTGTTGTGATTATGATACAAGAGCAGAAGCAAGAGAACCATTTAGGGGGGCTATGCCAGTAATTTAAGAAACAGGTGGTAGTGTCTGAGACCAGGGAGGCAATGTGCAAGTGAGGAGAATTGGTTGGATTCTGAATATATTTTCAAGGTAGAGCCCGCAGATTTGCTAGACTAAGGCATTGGAGATACAGGGAAGGAAAGGGAGGAGATGAGTGAAAATCCAATCAGGCTTTGGAAGACCTGAAGGCATGGGGCTGGTATTGATTGAGATGATGAATTTTGTCAGAGGAGTAGGTTTGATGTGAAGGAAGATTTAGAAGCTCAGTTTTAGATACATTTAACTTGAGATATATATTACACATCCTCGTAGAGAGGTAAACTAGGCGGCTAGATGTAGGAATTTGGAACCTGGATACTATGTTTCTGCTCTGAGAGAGAAGGATAAACAGTCAGAAAAAGACTGAGAATAAGCGGTTAATGCGTTGGCATGAAAACCGGGAAGTGTGGCGTCCTGGGAGGCAAGAGCTGGTTTCAGAGGAGAGAAGTGTGTCAGAGCTGCTGATAGGCAGGGCGATAGGAGAATTGAGAAATAATCCTGGCACCTGGCAGACTGGAGTTTCTTGCTGACCTCGCGACAGGGGAAGTTCCAGCGGAGTGGCCGAGTGAAACTGATTACCGTGGAGTCTGCTCCCGCTGGGAGAAGAGGAATTGGAGAAAAGTACTGACATTTTCTGGGCAGCTTCCTTATAAGGGGAAGGGGGGAAATAGGGTAATGGAGGGTCAGGGAGGTGAGGACAAGAGAGATTTTTCATTTTTTAAGTTTGGAGAAGTAATTATACTTTTTGGCTGATAGGAAAGATAAGGTGTTAAAAGCTGATGCAGGGAAGGGAAGAATTTGCTAAAAAAAAGTAGCAATAGGATCTTGTGAGCACAAAGGATAGCCTCTAGCACCGCAGGATTGTAGATTTATTCACAGGATTAGGAGAGAAGTCAGGTTAAATGAACGCAGTTGCAGCTAAATGGGTAGCTGGGGGAGAACTTGTGAAAATTATGATTTAAAAAAAATGCTCAATGAAATAGGAAGTGAAATCAGTGGAGAATGAGAATGGGTGATATTTATGGGAATACTGTGGTCTGACGATAAAGTATGGAATGATCATTTAGGAGGGAAGAACGGGGAGTGGGTTAGGGAAGTACGACAGGATTGGAGGGCAGCATTGTCTTGTGTGACAGACCCTTACTGTGGGAATATACAGTAGATTCTTTTTAAAGGATCTGTGTTTCAATTTTTGCTATTATGAACAATTATAGTATAAGTGTTCTAACTCTGCCTTGTGTTGTTTCATATACAAGTCATCTAAGCTATTTACTTATCATTGCTTGGTCAGAGGTACTGCCATGCTCAACTTTACCCGACTGTACTCCAGTGTCATTTTACTGTTGTAATTTATACATCTGCCAGTAGTGACTGGGAGTGTCTGTTCCTCTACAAATTCTTGATGTTGTCTGATTTTTTTTAACGGTATTTTTGCCAGTATGATGAATTGTGTTCTATTTTGGTTTTAATTTGCATTTTTCTGATTATTAATGAGATGGAATATCTTTTCATGTTTATTGTTCATAGTTCTCTCTTCTTTGAAATTCTGCTCAAGTATTCTGCCCATTTTGTCATATTAGTTGTTTGTGTATACTTTTTTGATATTAATCCTTGATTTTTGGGGGGATTTGTACAAGAATATGTCTTTTAGGTTGGGACACCATTCAGCCTTTATCAGGTTGAAGACATCCCTTATGTATCTATTTTGTTGGATGTTTCCTACCCTGAGAGGGTACTGGATTTTGTCAAGCTTTTTCTGCATCTATCAAAATGATCATTTTATTTTTCCTTTATTCTATTAATATGGTGTGTTGCAACAATTGATTTTCAGTTATTAATCCAACCATGAATTCCTGGGATGAACTCCACTTAGTCATGGTATATAACCTTTTTATATATTGCTAGGTTTGATTTTTCTAATATTTTATTGAAGATTTTTATGTCCATATTTATTTTAAAATATATTAGTATATTGTGTTCTTTTCTTCTGATATCTTCGTCTGGTTTAAGTATTAGAGTTACGTTGTCCTCATAGAATGAGTTGAGTGATGTCTCATCCTATTTTATATTTTTGAGGAGTTTGTTAAGACTTCATATCAATGATCTTTGAATATTTGGTAGAATTTACCACTGAAGCCATCTGGCCCTCACCTTCCTTTGAGGAAAATTTTAAAATTTCTAATTAAATTTCTTGTTTTAGGTCTATTCAGATTTTCTACTTTTTCCTATGTCAGTTTCGGTGGTTTGTATCTTTCTAGGACTTTGTTCATTTCATAGTATTGTTTGTAAATTCCATAAGACTTACAGTTGCTTAGTATTCCATTATAATCTGTTATCTTTCTCTATGATAGTTAAGTTCAAAAATACGTTTTTATTTTAATAATTTGAGTTTTCTGTTCAGTATAGCTAAGAGCTAGTCAGTTTTTTGATCTTCTCAAAGAAAGAACTTTTTGGCTTTATTGGTTTTCTCTATTGGTTTTCTAGCCTATAGTGTATTATTTTCTGTCCCAACCTTTATTGTTTCTTTATTCTTGTTTGTATCTTTTATACCTTTAATTTAATGTTTTTTTAATATAGTTAAATTTATATCTGCTACTTTACTATTTTAAAAATACCTCATATCTTTTTGTTACTCTATTCCTTTGTATTGCTTTTTGGTGTTAAGTAAATATTTTCTAGTGTACTATATTAATTCCTTTAATATTTTAAAATAGTTATTTTAGTTACTTCCTTAGCAGTTGTTCTGGAGCTTAGCATATATATCTTAATTTAGAATGTATTTCAGATTTAACTAACTTGATTTCAGTGAAATAGAGAAACATTACTCTTACATCAAAGTTTATTTCCTCTTCCCTCTTTTCTCATGGTATTATAATTATATATACATAGAAAACATCTGCATGTATTGCAAACTCAGCAATATATTTTTATACTTATTAGTTTATATAATTTTAAGTTGTTTAAAGAGACCGAGAGTAGAAAAGAGAGGAAATATGTATGTTATGTCAACCTTGTTATTGAATATTTTTGTGGGTTTTTTTTTAATCATTTGTTTTTCTTGATTTGAGTTACCATTTGGCATCATTTTCTTACTTTAACAGACCTTTACTTCCATCCACCCCTTTGTGTTCTTAGAGTAGGCAAAAGTAGGCTTACAGTTCGTATGTAAACAGACACTCAGGTTATGATTATTTCAGTAGCCTTATTAACTGAAAAGAATGTCATCACAACTGTAAACCCCCGTTGCCCTCTCCTGGTATATTACATTTCTTTCTGTATGTTATAAGCCCAACAATCCAATTATATATGTCCTGTTTTATTACAGTTGCTTTTCAAGTTTATGAATAAAAATAGGAGAAGAAATATGTATTCACACTTTGTTTTATAATTATTAAATGCCTTTGCCAGCACTCTGGATTGGAATTATTGATTGAATACTAAACGACTCACTTTAGTTTCTTGCCATGCAGATGTTTTCTTTCAGTTTGTGAATGCGTTTGTAACATATTTGTAACATTTACAGTAGTTACTTTGAAGTCTTTTTTTACCCATCTGACATCCTGGCCGTCTCAAAGGCAGCTCTGTTGTCTCTTTTTTTCCTGCATATGGGTCACACATTCCTACTTTGTGGCATGTCATAATTTAACTTAGATCCTGATTTCCCCACTCTCTGGGACTGTTGTAATTTCATTTGTTTAGTAACATAGCTGAACTCTTTGAGCGAAGTCTCTTTCCGCCTCTGAATGCATCCTCCGGTGTTTACTCCTCCAAGGAGGCACCTGGGGACGAAAACAGTCTCCCTGGGATGGCTGTCATTTTAACAGGGCTCTTTGACTTTTCCTTCTGACCTCTCTGTTAAGCTGTCTGCCTCTGTCTCTCTCCCATCAGCCAGGCAGCCTCCGCTAATTCCTGACTGGTTGCTCTATTACTTTCAGCAATGCTTCGGGGCACACATTGCTGCACAGTCTCTTTGGATTCAGTTTCAGTCCCTTCTTCCGGGCCAGTCCGAGGACAGTCTGAGTTTTTGACCCTTCTTGAGCTCCTATTAGCTGTTATTTTCTGCAGGCTCTTTCAGGTTGACTTTTACCTGGCCGTTGTTTGAGCTTTTGTTTTCATGGAGCTACCACCAGCTGTCTCTTAATTGCTTACAACCAAAACCTTCATTGATTTGAGAGTTCCCTTCAGGCTTGAGGTCTCCCTCTCTCTGCTCCTTATGAAGTCAGCTTTCTTGGAGGAGCTTTGGAGCTCTCCTTTCTCAGTCTTCCTCTCCCTATGCGGGAAGCCTCTGTATTTGGGATTGTAGGGGTTTCCCTATTTTACCATTTATAATGCGCATCCATAGTTTTAGCCCAAACTTTCGGGGGGAAAAAATCTTTCATTTTAATTTATTAATTAAGTTATTTATTTACTTATATTTAGATACCTGTTTTTTGTATTATAAAGGAATTTTAGCACTTATTTTTGAACATGCTATGGTACAAGAAATTTTATGTAACAAATAGTTACAAAACACAAGAAAAGATACAAGGTATGTCAGGTACTACCCACGTATATAATGTGCATCCTTATTTTTCCCTCAAAAATTTAGACAAAAAAATGCCTGTTATACACAGCAAAATACAGTAAGTAGCCTTCTCACTACTGCTTTCTGTGCAGGGTACTGGATGGGGGTGGTAGCTTTTGTTCTTTGCAACTCGCCCCTTTTGGCAAGGAACCTCTGCCCGGTAGGTGATATAGGTGAAGACTATTTGGCCCTTGTGCTCTTCGCCGTCTGGGCTCGGTGTTTAGCTTCCACCCTGGGAGTTAGAGGGTGAGCGCTCCGACCTCTCATGCTTATCCCTTGAATAGAAAACTTCTGCCACCCAGAGCTGGGGGCATGAGAAGTATTGGCAGCCTCCTGCCCCTGGTTGGACTTCAGTAGCCTGGACTAGGAGCTGAGGGATGGAGGAGTTCCTGTTCTTGGCCTTACATGCCTGCTTAGGGTGAACTTCTGTGTTCCCGAACTGGGTGTGTGGTGGTGGGAGGCTGTGGGGGAGAAGGATGAGAGCAGGTAATGGGTTAGATATCACAGACTGTTGCTGTTCTTACTAAAATTCAGTAGATATTCTTGAGTAAATGTTTGTGTTTGCTCTTAGTAAAAATTATTTGGATCCTAAATCACTGTTTTTTATAATTTTTACCAATTATAGCTTTTTCCCTGGGGAGAAGAAGTTTGTCAGACTCCTTATATTGCCATTCTAGAAGTCAGCTCCATGTTCTTTAAGCATCGATTGGTATTCTAATCCATGGTTTTGAGATACTATATATGTCTTATTAACTATATATACACTGTTTATATTCTGATTCTTTGTTAGTACCAGTGATTTATTTAGAGTTTTTACAAAACATTGATTCATGCTGTCATGAACCTTTATCATATACCAGTTTATTCAGGTGAAATATACTTGTGAGACTGTATTGGTAGTCTTTTCTCTTGGTTACACTTAAAAGAATATTTATACTATTTTTAATGTTTCTCAAAAATGCATTCTGATGTTCAGTTATATGCAACATGCTCATGCATCTCAGAAATATTCTTGAGCAGCAGAATGTACAGATGATACAAACTGTGTGATTCCACTTTGTAAAGTACAAAGACAGCAGCACAAACCTTCGCTATTGAAGTCAGAATAGTGGTAGTATATATATTTTTAAATCTGAGTGCCGATTACTTAGTTATGTTCATCCTGTGAGAATTCACTGAATTTTAGACTTATGACAAGTGAACTTTTCTGCATGTTTTATTATACTTAAAAAGTTAAAAAGTGTATTATGGGATACATATGAGTTATGTAGTTTTAATTAAATATAGTTCCAAGTAAATTTATTATATTTAACTTTTTATTTATTTTGGTATGTAAAACTGATGATATTGGTCCTCTAGTTTTAAGAATAATTATTTCGTACTTTTATAAATGAAAACAAAGTTCAAAATATAAATTATTATAAAATCATTAACAGTTATTGCACTTCCTCAAAGCATTTTAAGGTACTATGTCACTGGAAATATTTTTGTAAAAATATGAAGTTTAGGGGCAATATATATTTTTAAAAATATTGGAGTTTAGAAGGTGTTTATGTTGCAAATTAAGCATGTTATTTCACATTCCAAGGAAAGTTCTATATGCAAATTAGATCCTTTATATAATATATATATAAAATCAGGGAGGTCTTTTTATCTTTTGTAATACATTTTTAAATTTTATCCTGTAGGACTATTTTGAAAGAAAGTGGGTTTGCCAGATACCTTCATTCAGCTGTTCTTATCAATGGAGCTATGCTTATTTTTGGAGGAAATACCCATAATGACACTTCCTTGAGTAACGGTGCAAAATGTTTTTCTGCCGATTTCCTGGCATATGACATAGGTATGTATCTGTTAGGATTGTACAAAGTAGGAAATACCAGAAATTTTTCATGTAGCGATTCTCAAATACATTACTTGACAGCATGTATAATATCATTTTAGAGAGATAAATTCAGTGACAGATTTTGAATGGAATGCTCTCTAAAGTCAGCACGGTAGGAGTATAAGTCCAGGAGAAGAGGTGAACTGGGGCGAATTTATGGTGGAGACAGGGGAATTGAGAAATCTGGGCGTGAACATCCTTTTCAGAGGCTTTTATATAGTATTTCCCTACATGAGCATTATATCAGTCTATTTTGTTTGTTGCCATTTGTTTTGATAATGGGTAGGTACAAAATACTATCAAATTATGTAAATTATAAATAGTAACACACGCATATTAGATATAGTGGGGATGAGTAAAGATGCATTTAGACTGAACTCACCAGATATACTTGCTTGGTATAGAAAGCTGATAGAATTAGAGAAAGGAATATAGAGATAGCGGAGCAAAAGAAGTAAGATTTGGGACAAAATGAAAACCAAGAACTAGGAATGGAAGTGATGAAATAATCTTTTGCAGAGAACCAAAAATACAGTGCATTAATACAGTTTATTTAATTGTCATTATGCTACCTATAGTCCTTTCGATTTCTGAATATTAAATGAATATCTTTTTTGAAATGCTAAATTTCACTATGCAATAGACTATTAAAATGAAAATATTTTTCTATGTTATAATATGGATAAAACCTAGCTGATATTTAAACTATATTTGGTAGTACTTTAGAGCACCTTTTATTGATGATGTAAAGTAATATACCAATTTTAAGCTATTAGGAATCATTCTGATAAATAAAAATAAAAGAGATCAATGAATAACACATTGAATAGATATAAGATGTATACTTTTGCTTTTCAACACCAAAAAGGCACATAATCTACTTAGGAAAATTTTTTCAAGTGGTAGCATATAAGGAAAATTATGACTCTTAATAGCACTTTGATCTTTATACTGTTAGAAATTTGTTGGGAAGAAAATTCCTAGTAATAAAGTTAAGCGTGCATTTTAACTCCAAGCCATTAGTGTCTGTCTGTGAGTCATCATTAAAAAAGAATTCACTCTCTTTAAGGTTTATTAGATCCTAAAAGATTAAATATTTACTTTTTGAAATAATAATTTGAAGCCATGATTCTTGATGAAAATGGGATTGTCTCAGCTTTTAGAAGGCTTGTAAATCAGTGCCTGAGATCCAGAAAAATAGATCAAATGAAGTATTGAAGGAGGCTGGTTCTTGAGTGTCCACGGCCAGGCCGGGGCTGTCCATGTATTGTTTTGTCTGTGGTGATGAGGAAGTAGGTTTAGTTCTCTGGAGGTAGATGAAAATTTTGCCTGTTTTTCTTATAAGAAAAACAACTCTGGAAAAGTGTAGAATTTTGTTGTTATTGTTAAAAACCTATAAAGTGAGAGATTTTGAACTTTTAATTTTTGCAGAAGATTCTCCCAGGAACTTGCTCCCAATTTCTGTACTTTAATGAAGAAATTAATGTTGAGATATTTTTGTAGCTTTCATACTGGGAATTTATTTTTATTTCTTGCCTACTGTTCACTATGATCATATTTTAGGTTTTATGTATCAAAAACACTTACCGAGGTAAAAAATGTTAGAGATGTTGGTTTCAGACAGAGAGAGAAAGAGTGGGAGTGAGAGTTAGTGTGAGAGAGAGAGAGAGAGAGAGAAAGAGAGAGAAAAAGAGAGAGAGATCAGATTATCTTTGTTCTAATTACTCTTTACTAAGTGTCTTCTGAGAGCTAGGTACCATGCTAAGGGCTAAGGGCTTTATATACAATATCTGTAACCTCTCAAATAGCCTTGTAATGAACTGTTAATAAACTTATTTCCAGAATATTAAGCAGAAGAGGGTGAAAGAAAGTTGCCTAAAGCTTAGTGGATGGTGAGCAGTGCACCTGGCTTTTGCAACTTCTAAATTTTGTGGCAGTCTTTCTACTTGAAGACGCTGTGCTGTTTGGTTGGGTCCAATGCATGTTCTCAATTTTGGCAACAAATTACCAGACACATTATGTTTAGTGGTGTTTCTTAATGCTGTAGAAAGATAAAAGCAAATGTCAGTTTCATTTTTCAAGCAAATATTTAGATTGAAGGAGGAATAACATATTTTAAATAGCTTTATATTTTCACAGGACTTCTTTCTTTTGCCCTGTGCCGACACTAACAACAGAAACATAACACAGTCATACGGTTCAACATAGAGCACATGTTTTTTATTTTATCTTATTTGATTATTTCTGTTCTGTTCCCAATAAATTTTTCCTCTATAAAATCTGTATTTATTCTTCTTAGTTTTGTAGCATCAAATGTTGTAATATTTTCCTGGAAAAGTATTTTTCATATTTCAGGAAATGCCTTGCAAAATAATTGTTTTCCCTATGCAGTATATTTTGTGGAAATAAAACACAATCATTGCATAATGAATCAACCATAAAATAGACCTGTTTTGAAAAGAAAACAAAAGGCCACATTGCTGATTTTTCTCATTGGAGCAGTGCCCTAGGACTTTCATGGCATATTTAACTGGAGTGCACCTGAACACTTTAGCTGATTGCCTTGTGTTATATCGTGTTTAAACAGATAGGACTATTTGTGCCGATACTATTTTTTCATTGTAGTAAATTTTATGTAGCAGTATCGTTAATCTTTGAGGCTATAACCTTGCCTTCCTGGCTCTCATTATACGTGGTAGATGTACAGACACATGATGGCGATTTTCAAATACCACTCTACTTTGGTGTCCCTTTTGAAGGTTGTAGAGGAAAAAAACTTATATAATTTGATTTTCTTAGATTAGTCACTGGGCATCTGTGGTTTTAAAAAATGACTTGAGCGCAATTGATAATAGAGCCATGGTGGGGGAATAAAACTGGATCGACTTTAACATACACAGTGATATATTACTTAATGTTCTAGTTTGTAAATCTAGCTTGAAGTCAGATTTTAAATATGAAAACTTTATTTTTGTTATTGTTAGTGGTATTATTATTGTACCTGCTTCAAGATTAATATGATCTTTCTGGTAAAGATAACCTTCTAGTAGGTAATAAGGCTAAAGATACAGTGGGAAACATATCTCCCTGAGCTGATCTCATGTTACTAGACATATTTATACTTTGAAACTATTTGGCTGTGGAAAGTAAATATTGTTATAAAAGTTTTCTAGGGTGAGTGGGAAAAAAGAAATCGTAAGTTTGTTTTTTATATCTCTTTTAAGTTTCACAAGATGATTTGACTAAGGATGTCAGTATTTACAAGTGAGAGAGTTTTATGGAATGAAACACCTTAAAGTCAAAGTGAATTTTGAGACAATGTTTGAGAAGTATAATAAACTATGACCAAGTAGAATTTATTCTAGGAATTTAAGTTGATTGATTATCAGGGAATGTATAAATATAATTTATTACATAAAGACTGTTTATTGAACTCAATTCATTATCAGGAAATGTACAAATATTATTTGTTACATAAAGACTACTTATTTAAAACCCTGTAAAAATTTTTCAGTTAAGATTGAGAGTCAAATAGTTATGCCTGCTTTGCCTGGCAGGGAGTGGAAACTAAATAAATGTTTATTGAATGAATAAGAGGGGACAAAATCCCGAGAGAAACTGTGGGTATGAATGATATAAGTAAGAAAAATGTGTATCTTTTAGAATATATGGGAAGTTTTGACCTAGTGGGTGGAAAAGCCAGTGAACACCATCATTTAAGGGCTGGTGGAAAAAGTTTTTAGGTAACATCCAGAAATTTGGTTTCTATTACAAAGGTATTCAAATGGTTAAAAGGAGGTTTTTCTCTATATCTGTCTACTTTTGAGTCTTGTACACACGACCTTTGTGTTCTTTGTAGCGTATTTCAAGTATACAACTATGACTGGCTTATGAACTGGTATGTCAAGTGGAAAATTAAAAGAATTTAAAAAATGTGTCCTTAAAGCATTAGAAATTTATTTTTATGAAAGAAATGAATATTTGTAGGAAAATTTGCAAATGAAAGTGTATTTTCCACCTGAACCATTTATGTATAATTGATAAAATAAACCAGTCTCTAAATGTCAGCAGAAATTCTTAATGTAATTATATGGCCCCTTGTAGGTCAGTAGTCTGACAGCACAATATTCTGATTTCTGAAATTTGGGTTTGAGAGAATAGTAACTAATTTTTTGATCTTATATGTATTGAGCATACAATTTGTAAATTAATATTTAGTACCTTGTAGCACAGGTTTTAAAAATAAATCTGTATTCCAGAGTGTATATTTTACTTTGTTCTTTATTCCTGTGTAGCTTTTCTGTTGTTATGGAATGGTATTTCTGTCAGATTTTATGATGTCAAAAACTGTGCGGATTTGCTTTAATTTGCTTAGCCTTAAACTTTTTATGAAGTGATAATGACTTGAGTGCTCTGGAAAAATGTTTTCTTCTTGGCAAAAAACATAGTTATTGATTGTAGTCAGACTAATAATGTAAGAGACTTTATAGTGTAAGAATGGGAACAGACTACATGTAAACAAATTACATTAATTTGATACGGAGCTTTAAGGCATTTGATAACTTCTGTTTACAGGAAAACCAATCCAGGTTTCATAGAGAATCCTGATCTAGAATGTGAAAACTCAACAACAGAATTTATCTAACCCAACCTTCTGCTTAGTAGTTATTGAAAAAGCTGGAAGGAGTAAGTGGAAAGTCTGTTTGTAACAACTGCTCCTATCTTTTTCACTCCCCATCCTGTCGAAAGTTCCTGGCAGGTGGGCAGATATCAGTAGGCATGAAATACTGTGCCTGTAGAGGCAAAAATTGCTTACCTCAGCTAACTGTTCATAAGCTCGAAAGTTAAATTCTATTCCTCCTAAACAGTTTTATGAGCAAAAACAATTTACCAGCTATTTTAAGACACTGCAGAGGAAAATCTGCATTTATTGCATTGTATCAGTCAGTATGGGATAGGCTACACTGTGACAACAAACAACCCTGCCACAGTCCAAGTTCTCCGGAAAGCAAGCCCAGCGACAGTGTTTGGTGTTCAGGGTTCTGATGAGGTCCTTGGGAAGGGGTCCGGGGAAGAGGCTGGATTGGGCAGAGAGGGAAAGGTGAAGCCCGCCTAATGGCCTCAGTGCCCCTGGGAGTTGTCGCTCACAGAATGAATCAGGCCTTGATCCATCATTGTGTGAGGGTCCCGCCCAGGAGCCTAGGACCTTGCGCGAGGGAGCTCTCCAGAGCTAAAGCAGTGTCTGCAGGGGCTGGTAGCTGAACGAAGTCCGTGATAGAGATCCTAGCAACGAGGCAGTAAGCCTTCCCTGAAGGTGTATTTAGTCAGCACATTTCCATATTCTGTACAATTCATTACTGGAGCCACTCAGTCCACTTCTTCAAATACGTTTGTTAAAAAAGTGCCTCTTGGATGCCAGTGACCTTTCTTCCCCAGGGAAAGCCTAGATTATTGCCCTGGCTCTGCAGCCGGTCTCAGGGCTGCTGCTGGTATTCCTCATGCCCCTCCTCCGTTATTCTTTCTACATACCCCTTACCGCCCGCTAGGACCTCGTACGGTCTCTGCCTCACCTGGTCGCATGAGCCAGACCCTCACCCTTAGGTATCCGAGCCCCTGATCAGTATGTTACCTCCCGCCCTGGCTGGCGTGGCTCCGTGGATTGGGCACCGGCCTGAGAACCAAAGGGCCACTGGTTTGATTCCTGGCCGGGGGCACATGCCTGGCTGTGGGCCAGGTCCCCAGCAGGGGGCGTGTGGGAGGCAACCACACACTGATATTCCTCTCGTTCTCTCTCCCTTCCCCTCTCTAAAAATAAATGAGTGAGTGAGTGAGTGAGGGAGCTCCCACTCAGGGTACGGTACTTGCCCATTTACCGTCACACTTGGCTCTCGGGCCAGTTGTCTTTCCCCACAGTGTGAATGAGGCACAACTGGGAGGCTCTTTCCTGAGCCACCCTGAGCAAGGCTGTCTTCCAAGTGTTGTCTGTTTTTGACAATTCCTGCACATCGTGCTGGCGTATTTGTGTTTTCTGCCTCTTATCTTCCGGGCAGAGACGATTCCCCACGTGGCCTCAGCTGTAAGATGAGGGGCGGGTACTGGCACCACAGTGGTGGATGACGTGTCCGAATGAACCACCTGCCTGTGCGTGCTGCCAGTGCTTTGGGGCCTTGCTCATGCTGGATCTTGGGTACCACTTCTGTTTCATGTTCTTTTGGTTGTGGGTGACAAAGCCAGCTTACAATATAAAACTCTGGACACATGGTCACTTGATAACGCATGTCAGGACATGGCATGAATAGAGACGTAAAAATTTCCACTGTGGATGGGAATGAATCAACAGTAGACATATGGAAAGCCAAGCAGGACAGTGATTTATTTACGGGGAAAAGAAAATGATGTTCACGAACGAAAATGTGATCATAGCACGCTGTAGGCTTCTCCGTGGATAATATAGAATATTGATCTAAACAAAATTCAGATACACAAGGAGGATGAAGGGAGGGAAGTCAGTGTGCACATACCTGTGTGAAGGGAGTCAGAGACGTCTGAAGCTAAGAGCTAAGCATGCCACTGAGGACAAGGAGGTAAACGTAAAAGCAAGCTCTCGTCTTCCATCTAGAAGTAAAAGTGCTTAGTTCTGTGACTCTGGAAGAGGCATTGGGAGGATAGAGCAGGAGGCCTTTTTCTTATAAACCTTGTGTAGGATCATTGGACTTTTAAGCTTTGCACACATACAGGGTCTGGCAGAAGTAATGCCACCGAGTATGGTTAGTAGGGTGTATGAATGTCTCGCACAAGGTGGACAGCAATTTAAACATTTCACCTAAAATGTCACAGGGTGTGCTTGAGTGTGATAGCATTATGTTACAGAATTCCATGCTTGTGATTTTGTAATGAAAGATTTGGTACAGATTACCAGCCCATTAAAAAAAGGGGGTGTTATTTGTACCAGACCCTGTATATTTTTCATTAAAAACAAGCAAAATAAGAACAAATCAAAGCAGTACAGAAATTTAAAAGGCAAAAATTAGTGGGACAGGAATAAATGTTCAAAACAATTCTGGGAAAGTTGGTATCTGGAAATATACTGAGAAATATCTGTGAAATGCGGCGTATGGGAAAAATTGAAATTAGATCACTGAACAGGTATAAAAACAAGTTCCAAAAGATCAGGACGGTAAAGGCCAAACTGTCCATCCCTTAGAAGAAAATTAGAGATTATCTTTAAATTCTTGTGTTAAGAATAAAAAGAACAAATTAGAAATTTGACCAAGTTAATGTACAGACTTTTCATAAAATAAGACCCCATAACTAAGGGAAAAGACACAGCACAGCAGAGGAGAAGAGTTGGTATAATGTGTACGGACCAGCAAAGGGTTGGTACTCAGAACGCTTAGGAAAGAATTATTAAGACAAATAGTCAGATAGAAAAGTGGGTGAATGACTCACACTGTGATTTTACAGAAGAGTAAAAACAAGTGACCTGTAAAGGTGAAAAGATGCTCGATCTCACCAGCAACTGGGAAAATACAAAAGAAAACCACTCATCAGATCAGTAACAACAAAAACAGCCTGATCGAGGTTCACGTGGGGAGCCTAGGAAGTAAGGAGGCCCGTCACGCACTGCTGGTATGAGCACTAAGTTAGTGGAGCTGCTCCAGAGAGCAGATTGGCAACATCGAGTGAAACTGGTGGTGTGCCTTTCCTTAAGCCTCGTAATGTTACGCTTAGACATCCACCTAGAGAAACTCTCAAAATGTGCACAGAAAGATATGAGTAACAGTGAACATACCAACCTGATTTGTGGTAGAAAAAGTCTGAGAAAAGGCTGGAGGACCATTAACAGATGAATGGATAAACATAAAAGGGGATGGTGTAACATGGTTCACGTGAATGCATAGCGCCATATATATGCCTAAATTTAAATGGGTTATTGAATAAACATTTCTCCCCCAAAGATGCACAAATGGCCAATAAGAACAAGAAAAGATACTGAATATCACTAATCATTAGGGAAATACAAATCAACCCCCCAGTGGAATACCATGTTACACCCAATAGGATGGCTATTGTCAAGAAATAGAAATTTAAGTCTTGGTGAGGATGTGGAGAACGTGGAACTCTGTGCGTCGCTGGTTGGAATTTATGTACAGCGCCTTGGACGAGCGTGGCGGCTCCTCAAAATGTGAGATGTAAAATTACCGTCTGACCCAGGAAGGCCGCTTCAGTTATACACGCACGATAATTGAGAGCAGGGACAGGGACAGATACCGTACACCCATTATCGTAGCAGCTTATTCACAACAGCCAAAATTGGAAGCAATCCAAGCGTCCATTGATGGATGAATTGATAAACAAAATGTTGTATATACATAGAATGGAATATTATGCAGGCTTAAAAAAGGAGGAAACCCAACACACACTGCAGCATGGATGAACCTTGAAGACATGCTGAGTCAGCAATCTTTCAACCTTTTTCATCTCGTGACATATATAAACTAACTACTAAAATTCTACAGCACACCAAAAAACACATTTTTTTTCCAACCTGAGAAAAATAGGTATAATTTTGATTCAATCACACCACGTAACTATTGTTGTGTTGGCTGCTGTCATTTTTTTATTTGACAATCTAAGGGAATAGAGGTCAGTGCCCCTGACTAAATAGTCAGGTATTGCCTGTTTTAAAAACTCCTGCAGTGCACCAGTTGAAAAATCTCTATGCTAAGTGAAATAA
Organism: Mormoops blainvillei; assembly: GCA_004026545.1. Classification (NCBI taxonomy): domain Eukaryota; kingdom Metazoa; phylum Chordata; class Mammalia; order Chiroptera; family Mormoopidae; genus Mormoops; species Mormoops blainvillei. Next base: position 24,684 of record PVJD01007978.1, on the reverse strand, counting down.
TCCAGTCACGAAAGAAGAAAGACCATGTGATCCCACTTGTGTGAGGAACCTAGACGTAAAATAGAGCGGTAGTTGACAAGGCCTGGGGAGGGAGGGAAATGGGGAGTTATTTTTTAAAGGGTACAGAGTGGCAGTTCAGCAAGATGAAGAGAGCTCTGGAGATGCATGATGGTGACACTTGCATGACAGTGACAGTGTTCTTAATACCACTGAACTGCACACTTCAAAATGATTACAATGGTCCAAAAAAAAAAAACAAAAACAAAAAACCTCAAAGCAAAACTCAGTGAGTCAAATAAACCAAGCAAGTTGCAGCAGGATTTCATTTTTTGTATGATGTCATTTATATTAATATAAAGTTGTACAACCTGAACAAAATACTATATATGTATCATAAATATAGAAACTTTGATAAGCAAATATAGGACAGTACTTGCATCCAAAGAGGGAAGACATTAAGCAATGTGAATTGGGGAGAGAGTACACCAGAAAACTTAATTTTATCTGTAATATTTTTTTCTTAAAAATCTATAATATACATGATAAAGTACGAGTTTTGACAGATCTGGGCAGTGGTACATGTGTTTGTAATGCCATTCTTTAGATTATTCTATGTGCTGAAAAGTTTTCCCTTTTTCCTAAAGGAGAATAGCTCATACAGTTAGAAGAAATCTTCAGAAAGCCAAATTTATAGTTAATGCTCATCTTTATTCTATCAGCTCTTTTTCCTGACTCACTTCATGGATAGTTTTTCTCAGTATTTTTTATGCCTTTCATCTTGAAAGTCTACCTTCCCTTCCTCCTTCTGCCTGGTTTGTATTGGATGTTGGGCCAAATTACTTACCCTTTACGCCAAGGTAGGTTCACATTGTTGGATCATCTTCTTTACTGGACTACAGATGTCCCAAAATGACCTTGAAGATTCATCTTTGGGCATTTTTATGATAAACTGGTTTCTGGAAGTCATACTTTCTGGAAACCCTACTCTTTCATCTGACTCTTTTCTGTTTTATTTTTCTGAAGCATATTCAGGTTTCTAATTGTATTGTTGGAATCCTGTAACCAACACACAATTTATAAATCATCAGTCATGGGGGCTGTGTGCGTGTGTGTGTGTGTGTGTGTGTGTGTGTGTGTGTTGGCGTTGGGTGGATTGATTGAAACCTGCCCTTCCTAACTACTTAACTCATTATCATCTCTGTGTCAAAGTCTGTGCCCTTTTCAGATCACACGTTCTCTGCAAATGTGAATAATCTTTCACAATTCTTTTTTGTTCCCTTCTATTAAATTTATTGGGGTGACACTGGTTAATGAAATTGTAGAGGTTTTAGGTACACAATTCTACATCATCTGTACACTGTATTGTGTGTTCACCACCCAAAGTCAAGTCTCAGTCCATCACCATTTACTTCCCCTGTACCCTCTCCATCCCCCTCCATCCCCCCTTCTCCTGGCAGTCACCACGGTCGTGTTCATGTCCGTGAGTTTTTTTCTTTTTGTCTTTTGCTCATCCCTCCATCCCCCAGCTCCCCTTCCAGCTGCCAGTCTGCTCTCCATCTATGAGCCTGTGTCTCTTTTACTTGTTAGTTCATTTTGTTCATTAGATTCCACATATGAGTGAAATCATTTGGCACTTGTCTTTCTCCGACTTTCTCTGGCTTATTTCACATAGCATAATGCTCTCCAGGTCCATCCATGCTGTTACAAATGGTGAGATTTCCTTCTTTTTATTGGCCAAGTAGTATTCCATTGTGTAAATATATCACAGGTTTTTTTTATCCACTCATTTCCTAATGGACACTTGGGCAGCTCCATCAAATTAGTTTTATAATAGCGAATATTCATAAACATAATTTTCAGAAAAACAAATATAATCAAACGGACCTTAAGCAAACTGCTTAACTTTTCCTAGGTCTAATTTTTAAATATTCTAACATAAGGTAATACCTGCTCAATCAACCTCATGGGATTCTTATAAAGACCACTTTAAGTTATGGAGATGAAAGCACTTTGGAAGTTTTGTAGTACTACACACACTTCTTAAATGTATAGTTCTTAAATGAACTTCAGTGTGTAAAATTGACAGACTTGTTCCTCTGTGTAGCCGTCCATAATTGGGTTTCCCAAAATGGGACCTTCAGAGCATTGGCTTTTGGAAATGTAATCGGTGTTATGTGAAAAGTGTTTCTATGGATAAAACATTGTAAAAACACTAAAAAATATTTATCTATCAGTAGACACTTAAGTTGTTTCCATATCTTGGCTATTGTAAATAATGCTGCAGTAAATGTACAGGCACACGTATCTTCTCAAATTAGTGTCTTAGTTTTCAGATAAATACCCAGAAACCCAACAGCTGGATCATATGGGAGTTCTATTTTAATTTTTTTGAGGAACTCCCATACTGTTTTCCATAGTGGCTGCACAATTTACATTCCCACCATTGGTGCCCAAGGGTTTCCCCTGGTCCACATCCTTGCCAGCACTTGTCATTTACTGTCTCTTGATAATAACTGCTCTGACAGGTGTGAGGTGATAGCTTATGAGGTATTGATTTGCATTTCCCTGAGGAATAGTGATATTGAGCATCTTTTCATGTGTCTGTTGGCCATCTGTATGTTTTTATTAGCAAAATATCTATTCAGATCTCTCTCCACTTTTATTTGGGTCATCTGGTTTTTTTTTTTTTGATATTGAGTTGTATGAGTTCTTTGTGTATTTTTGATATTTTTATCAGATATGTCATTTATAAAACCTTCTCTCATTTAATAGCTTATTGTTTCATTTTGGTGATACCATTTTGGTGATAGTTTCCTTTACTGTGCAGAAGCTTCTTAGTTTTATGGAGTCCCATTTGTTTATTTTCGCTTACGATGCTCTTGCCCAAGGAGGAGATCTGAAAAATATTGCTAAGACTGATGTCAAAGAATTTGGTTTTTTCTAGTTGTATGGTTTCTGGTCTTACATTCATAATTTAATTCATTTTGAGTTTATTTTCATATATGTTTTAAGAAAGTCATCCAGTTTTATTCATGTAGCTGTTCAATTTTCCCAGCATCATTTATTGAAGAGGTGGTCTTTTTCCCATTTTATATTCTTGCCTCCTTTGCTGTAGATTAATTGACTGGTGAGCATGAGTGTATTTCTGAGCTCTCAGTTCTTTTTCATTGACCTGCATGTCTTTATTTGTGCCAGTACCATATTGTTTTGATTACTGTAGCTTTGTAGTATAGTTTGAAATCAGGGAGCATAACTCCAGTTTTGTCCTTTTGCAAGATTACTTTGGCTATTCAGAGTCTGTTGGGATTCCATACTAAATATTTGATTTGATAATTCTGTTTTTAGATATTCTTTCATTGAAATTTACATATTCCATTTAATCTTGTATGCATGTATGTAAAATTTGATTTAGTGATTTAACTTTCTATTAGGCTTGCCTGGTATTGACGTTCATGTATTTTTTCACTGTATGAACCTTGGTTTATTGGGTAAAGATATGTCATTGAAATTATTTTCCTGTTGTCCAAGATGTTTCTTCAGCTCTCCTTATCTATGCTAAGTGAAACAAACCAGACAGAGAAGGACAAATACTGTGTGATTTCACTCATATGTGGAATCTAATGAACAAACCGAACTAACAAGCAGAACAGGACAGAATCATAGATGGAGAAGAGATGACAGATAGTGGTGGGGGGAGGTTTAGAGGTGGAGGGATTGAGCAAACAGGAAAAAGGACTCATGGACATGGACAATGGTGTGGTGACTGCAGGGGGGTGGTGTACAAGGGGACTAACTGGTAACGGAAAAAATATAATACAGAAAAAAGAGAAAAAATGATTATTTTCCAATATAAGATACACTCACTTTCATTTCCTTTATTCTCATACACATAAATTTATTTGTGGGAATTTTAGGCAAAAGTCATTTCTATTTAAGAAATAATGCTAGTTGAGTAACAATATTAAACTGTAGGTCATGAAAAATTGATGAAAGGCTCCTAACTTTATATATTGTATCATTAATTTGACCAATGATTGTTTTTTAGTATTTGTCTTAATTTTTTTTAATTTTCATTTTTTGTTTTTCTGATCTCTTTTTTTTCTAGCCTGTGATGAATGGAAAATATTACCAAAACCAAATCTTCATAGAGATGTCAACAGATTTGGACACTCTGCAGTTGTCATTAATGGGTAAAAGAAATACATTTATCAGTTTTACTATCTGCATATTCTGTTATTCTTTCAAAAAATATCATTTGCACTTAATGGCATTGGATTTTATGTATCTCTGCTGTACTGTGGAGTACTTTTGGTTCATTAACCATATTCTTCATTCTTTTTTTGTTTAACTATATTTAAGGCATAAGGGAATAGTCAAAGGACAGGTGCTGAGATACGACTTCAGATACTTCTAAAAAGTCATCCAGCTTTCATTTTTCCAGAGATCAGATAATGAATGACTTCCTTTAAAAAGATGACACTGAAATGATAGGAAGGCTAGCACATGTTTCCATCCAAGAGAGCAAGCATAGTGAGGAGAATTCATTTTAGTTGTCATTATAAATGTATGACTTTTGACAAGCCTTTTAACCACTCGACTTGAATATCCTTAAATCCATGGGGAATTTGGATGGGATCGTCATTAACTTGCCTTCCTCTTATAAGTTAGTATGATTTTTCTATTTCTAGAGCAAAAATTTGGTAATATGGACTCAAGTGACAGTAAAAATATGCTAACTCATTCATTAGCTTAAAATGTGTAATTCATAGTGACACATTTTATTTCCATTTTACTCAGATTATGTAAAAATTCTCCAGTACGATCCTAAAGCAGGTAGAAGTTCACTACAGTGAAACTGTGTAACGGAGGTCAGTTGGCTTTCAAGGTGGTAACACATGAAATTCAGAGTGTGGCTACGTGAGCTTCAGGGTTCTCTGTTGAGTTCTCTTGAATAGTAAAGGATATCAGGGAAGCATTTTCTGACCTTTTCCACTTATTATATTAATAATATTTTTAGAAATAAGAGTGCTGTTGTGAGGGCATGTCACACATATCTTTGGCGTTGGGAATACTAATTAAATCAGTACTTGTCTGGGATTTTCTTTCTAAACTGAAAATTTGAAAATCTTTTTGATTTTGATTTTACTCTTTTTTTTGAATTTCATAAGAGGATAGTAAAACACTAAGATCTCCTTATCTAATTTCTAAATTTTATGCCTGTATTTAAAAATTATAATTTTAGATAGCAGTTCTGAACTATACCTTACTGTACATGTATAGCTAGTATCTATTTCTAAAAAAATTGTTTCCTCCCTTAATAAAATAATGTAAAATATATATTTAAATTTATCTTTAAAACTAATGCTTTAAACAGAGACATGTTCGTATTGTTTCTTTAAGATTCTTGTTTTGTTTTTTTAGGTCCATGTATATATTTGGAGGATTTTCTAGTGTACTCCTAAATGATATCCTTGTATACAAGCCTCCAAATTGCAAGGCTTTTAGAGATGAAGAACTTTGTAAAAATGCTGGTCCAGGAATAAAATGTATTTGGAATAGAAATTACTGTGAATCTTGGGAATCTGGAAATATGAATAATATTCTTAGAGCAAAGTGCCCTCCTAAAACAGGTAAAAGCTGTTTTTTCTTCCCTTTCTCCAGTCCCTGTCACATAGCTTCTCTACTTAGCTAGATGTAGAAATGCATTCTGCTGATAAGAATTACCTTAGTAGCTTTCAGAAATTAAAAATTTATAATCCTCTAATTAGGAATCTAATGTTTGAACTAGACAGCCATTAATAATTTAGTATCTTTATTAGCTATTTTTAGTTTTCTTTTTAAAATTCTGCATGTAAAATTACATATCAATATTTTATACATAACATGATCATATATATGAATTATTTTCCTATGTAAGTAAAAAATGATTTCAAATAATTCTAAGAAATACTGTGTGCTTCAAAGTTATAAAATGAAGTAATTTATTATGCATTTGGTATTATTTTTTTCTTCCTGAGTTATTGCCAAGCCAGACCATGAAGTTAAAAACAATTTCTATAATTTTGATGATGAATGTTCTAGTTTAATATTTCATATGAAATATTGAATGAATAAATCAAACTTATGAAAAATTACTAGTAAATATTTATTTATAAATGAATGACTAGGATAAAAATTGTTTAATTTTCTTTAGATGGGTGAGTTTGTACACTGTGGTACAATTAACAAATGTATTTTCAAGTTTTGCTAATCTATAACTCAGATATGTCTAAATATCTTTATGAAGAATGATGAACAGTATTTATTGTAATGTTTTCTTTTAGGTATATAGTAGTATATTTTGTTCGCTAAATTACATGTAAGTCTTTTGTCCCTCCTCTGTAATGTGTGCATTTTAAATGGCTATAGAATCCTGGTAGATTCAGTAATTAAGATGAGGGTAGGAGGTACTTAAAACCTCGCAAACACAATTAACCACAAAGTTGACTTTGCATTGAAAAATTTATTTTGATATTGATGGCCATATTTATGGTTTAAAAATGTCTCAGTGATTCTTAAACAGATGTTGAAAATGTGTGAATCAAGACGCATGACATTTCCTTTTCCATTCTGATGTGTCTGTCTCCCACTTATGTATTGTAGTGGCTTCTGATGACAGGTGTTACAGATACGCAGATTGTGCCAGCTGCACTGCCAATACAAACGGGTGTCAGTGGTGTGACGACAAGAAATGCATGTCAGCCAACAGTAACTGCAGTGTGGTTAGTACTTATGGGTAAATGGTGATGGAATTAACGTTGCTTCTTTATAATCATTAGCTTACCGTGTATCAGTACTGTAAAAGATAGCATTTTACACATCAAGGTGTTTAGAAAACATGTAGGAAATTGCTTAGTACCTTGTCTATTCAGCCTGTCATTTGTTGTTCAAATTTGTCAGTGTAGGTTGCATTTTGAATCCACTAACTTTTACTTCTTTTCATGGACAAGGCAGGGAAAATTCTTACAAAACTGATTTAAAATAAAAAGACTTATCACTGTAAGTGCTGTCTTCAGTGCTGACGGAAGTAGAAGTCTAGGTAAGTATTGAAACCATTTCCAGGGGGTTCTTGTCAGCCATGCCTTCAGAGCGGTGGTCTAGCATTTCGTTTACATACCTTGCATGTAAGCTTTACCTGAGGCATTGGCAGTCTGGTTTCCCTTTTACTCATCATCTGTCTTGAGATCCGGGCTTCTCAGCCGGGGCAGTTTTGTACTCCCTGGGACAGTTGGCAGTGTGCGCAGACATTTTTGGTTGTCATGACTGTGAGGCTGCTACTGGCAGCTAGCAGGCAGGGGACAGGGATGCTGCCGAGCCCCCCGCCGTGCACACGCGGACCTCCCACGAGACACAGTCGCCTGGCTCAAAATCTCAGTTCTGATGGGATTGAGAAACCCTCCTTTATGTAGACTCGTGACAAAAACTATAAAATTAATATTTATGGCAGGTGACAACTGATTAAGAGCAGCAAAATTTAACCTTTTAAATGAGTAGTAAAAATATCTCATGTTTTTTACATGTCAACGAATTGAAATAAAAAATTAAAAAGTATTAAAAAGTGTATTTAATAGGATTAGTTTCCCCAGTTGAACCAAAGCTTAAAAAACTAATGTGCATACCGATTTTCAACTGAATACAACATACATTCTTTTTCTCTAAATTTTTATTAATCAACAAAAATGTCTATTTGTTTTTCAAGATAGCAGGCAGAGATGAAAGGAAAGAAAAGGGGGTTGGAAAATAAATAAAAGACTTGTATCATCTGAAAATTTTCTGCACTAACCAGTCATATTCCAAAATATTAAGTTTTATGATTCTATTCTATAGTAATATTCAAAACCCAAAACGGAGGACAGTTTTTAGTTATTGACTTACTGATTGAATCTTTTTGCTTTCATACAGATGGTTTTGGTGTACAGGGTGAGGCAAAAGTAGTTTACAGTGTGAGTATGCAAAACACAGAGTTTATTGTTGTATTATTATTTATTAATTATTGTATTATTTTCCATACAAAAAACCCTACATCTACTTTTGCCCCATCCTGTACACATTCTAGTGATGTAAGTTGCTTTAATAACAATACATACTTCAATTTTATTTAATGTTAATATGACATGACTCGTCTTTGAAAATTTCAATTATTTTTTTATTCTTGCATTAATATTCATTGAATGGGTTATTTTGGTGAGGCATGTGGAGTTAGGAGGAAGGAAGCAGAATGAAGTATACGAATGAGGGGCTAAAATGGAGAATATTATTAGATAAAAATTGAAAGCAAATTTTATTTAGAGCTTTGTTGAATAACCCTGAGTTAATTTGTGTTTAAACATTTACTCCAAGCGAAAATATATGTATCTAAAAAGTTGTATAATGTAAGTTGCTATCAAGTATTCATTTTATAATGTGCTTTTTTTGCCTTATATTTTATTTTTGCTAATGTCGTGTTAACAAGGAAAGCAGTGGGTGAGATAGTGTAAGTGAGCAGATGGTACCCACTTGTAATTTAGACTTTGATGTAATGTGTCTTTTAGACAGTTTTATCACAATGTCTGGTGATTAAGCTAAACCAAAAGCTAATGGATACAGAAAGGTCTATGAGATTTTAGTGTAAGTGGTGTCCATTGATATCCTATTACATTATTTAATTATATTTACTGCAAGTTGCAAATATTGTGCTCTAATAGTTCAGATCTCCTGCTTAATTCTCCCAGATTTTCATTTTGAATTTACATCTCTGTTAGAGTGAAGACCAGTAGAGTAATAGTTAGTCTTCATAGCCTGTTTACAATGTACATCTGCTTCATTAGGCTACGGAATGCCAGCCATGTTTCAGAATAACTCTCAGCTTTCTTCCATAATTGATTAAATTGGTCCTGTGTGTAAATGAAATACAGTTTCATCTATTGTACTGGTTCAGTACCAATAAATGACTATACTGTTTTTCATGAACATCAGTGTAGTTATTTGGATTGTGACTCTAATGATATCATTGTTATTCTAAGGTCCGGCCTTACTGTGTTATTCTTTCTGTCATTCTAAGATGATGTTTCGCCATTCTCTTGTCATTTTTATTGGTAATTCTATTAGTCAGATGATTCAAGTAAATTTATTTCTCTTCAGTTAGCTGGCAAGTGTTTGGAACTATAATGATCAAATAGACTAATACTAAGATTTATATGCTATACGAAAGCAAAATAAACTGAATGAGAACAAATAACAAGAAAGTATGTTTCTAATGAAAATGTGATGGTTGAGTGAGAGTCACAGTTATTTGAGATCTTAAAAATTGTGTCTTCTGTGATTTTTTTAGGATGCATAAAGATACCTGAATACCTGTGTAATTTTTAGGTCACCTTACAGCATGCGTAATTCGCTCTAAAGGAATGAACATCTTTGCAGGGAAGGTGACTGCAGCAGGTTTTATGTAGGGAAGTATAGGAGTTTATAAATAAATATTTGGTGGGGATATTTAAAAGTTTCTAAGAGGATGAAGATTCCTTTACCTGTTTTTCTAAGTGGGATAGTTATTACTAAGTTTTAACCTTAAATTTACTGTCTGAAAAGAAGTATTTTACCTCCTTATCTTAGAAAGCCTGAGACAAGCGTTTATACCTATATAGAGAAAAAAAAGGTTGAACTGGGGCCCAGGATATAGCATTAAATCCTTTATGACTTTTTTTTTTCCAAAAAAGAGCCACAGGAAGGGTTAAGTCAGAAATTTTAGTGTCTGATTTTGACGAGGTAGGCTTGTATCATTTTTACCGATAATTCTATTTGTCAAATGATTCAAGTAAATTTGTTTCTCTTCAGTTAGCTTGCAAGTGTTTGGAGCTATAATGACCAAATAGACTAATACTAAGATTTATATGCTGTATGAAAACAAAATAAACATGAAATAGAACAAATATCAAGAAAGTTAATGTGTTTCAATAGGTATTGATAATGTGTGAAATACCTGAACCTTGGTGTATGTAGGGACTACCATTACAGTTCCTATGTTGCCTGTTTTTTTTCCTAACTTTTAAACTTTTAGTGCTGGAATTAATTGAAATATGGTAACACTCTATAGTTCCGGCCAGGCAGGTCAGTTGGTTAGAGCATCGTTCTCCCAATAACGTCAAATGTTGCGGGTTCGATCCCTGGTCAGGGCACATACATGAAGCAGCCAATGAATGCGTAACTAAGTGGAACAACAAAGCAATGTTTCTCTAAAAATCAATGAATAAAACATTTTTAAAAAGTAGCTTCTGCAGGTTGTTGGCAGCCTGGATAAAGACAATGTGACAAATATAGGAGAAACATCGATTAACCAAAACCAATATTTAATATCTGTGGGGGTAAAATTAGTTTAAGTTGAGAAAATAATTCATTTAAAAAATTTATTGGATTCTGATAAAGCATCTCTTAAATTTTTACTTCTTATCATTTCTACTTCATTCCAGGGATTTGCATGATAGTTTTATTATGACTGGAATTTTTTCATGTGATCATTAAGAGAAATGACTTTGTGCATTGGCTTTATTTGTTGAATTGGAAGCCAGTTATCAAATTCAATAGAAAATGTTTTCATTAGATGGTTTCTGTTTCAAATTGTGTAATTCGCCCATACTTTCCAATATGTGCACATTCCAATTCCAAGAACTGTAGTTTAAATAAATGAGTAAAGAGAGATTCTGATTCAGCAGAACTGGATTTGGGGTTAGAAATTTGTATTTTAAACCTCACCAGGTAATTTATATGCACTGAAGTTTAAGGATCATTGCTGTACAAAGGTGAAAAGTAACATTTTATCTTTTAACTTTCTAGTCTGTGAAAAACTACACCAAATGCCATGTGAGAAATGAGCAGATTTGTAACAAACTTACCAGCTGTAAAAGCTGCTCACTGAACTTGAACTGCCAGTGGGATCAGAGACAGCAAGAGTGCCAGGCTTTACCAGGTAAAAACGTCAGTTTGGTCAATGAGCTCTATAATCCACAGATGAGCAACATTATTGTAAAGAGTTTTTAGCGAGAACATTCCCTTCTTTGAAATTCAATCAGGACCAATAAACAATACTATTGGCCCAATGGTAGCTTTGTTTCTATAAGAAAATTTGTATCTTTTAAGATGTTTAAGGTTTCTTATATTTTTTATACTATTGACTTGATAGAACCCTCTTCCAATTTTAAAAATTTGTCTTAACATAGAAAATAATAAGCACGCCTACAGATAGTCAGATTTTAACATATGTTAATTAAAATTTTGACATATTTGATTTGTTTTTTAAGTGCTGTTTTTTAAATTCTGGGAACTGTATTTTCCTGACTGCTTTTTAAATTCTAAATTGTAACATTTATAATAAATATTATGATTTAATGAGAATCTAAATTCTGCAGATGAGGGCAAAACTCATTTTAAAAAACAATTTCAATTTATTTTTTGACAATTAACACTCTTCTTAGTAGACCCAAACCACTCTTCTTTTTAAATATAAAAGAGAAAATCAGTAAATTAAAAAGTTACATAGATATTTAACCAGTTTCATGTTCTTACGATACATAAGAGAAACACTGGTTAAGTGACTTGCTCAAAGTTGCATGGCTTGTAATGGAAGCGACTGTTAAATGGGGGCTCTCTGTTGGATTTTATGCCTTTCTCTATCCTGTGCTTTTTGTTTGTCTTTTTGTTTTTTTCATAAAAAATTTCTACACCTATGTAATTCTAAAATGTATGGGAAAATTCCATTACGGGATTCATGTTTTTCTTACAAGTTCATATGATTAAATAAAACTTACATTGCCTTTAAAAGTGCTATTGACATTTTGGAATGTTTCTTCAAGTTTTGAATTTTGTGTTTATGTTGACCTTTAAAATTTTTGTTTATTTTTAAAATTTTTATTTAGTGATATTGGGAGAGAGAGGAATGAGGTAGGGAAGGGGGGAGGGGAGGGAGAGAGAAAGAGAAAAAGAGAGAGAGAGAGAGAGAGATTGATTTGTTGTGCCGCTTATTTATGCATTCATTGGTTCATTGGTTGATGCTTGTATGTGTCCTGACTGGGATCAAACCCACAACCTTGGCGTGTCAGGACGATACTCTAACCAACTGAGCTACCTGACCATACCAACCTTTAAAGTTTTTAAATAGTGATGTATTTATGTGTGTTCACTTTGAGAAAATTAGAGAATAGTAATGCAGTAGGCAGGATTTGAGAAGCAGCAGTGAGATGACACTGAACTTGAAAGTAATACTGATTTCTAAGTGTCGAATTCTAAAAATCAACCTATTGATCAGTAAAAATACTCACAAAGTCTCTTAAAAAAGACATAGTAAATCCTGGACCTGAAAGGAATGTGTGTATTTGAAGGAAGATTACTTCAAAAGAAAGGGATTTGGTTCCCAGTGGAAGTTTTAAGAAATAATAGTGAAGTTATATTTGGTAGTTCCTACCTGCTCATTGCCCTGGAAAAAACTTTGGTTTGGTAAAATGGTTCCATTTGAACAGGCTAATATTTTGAAGATCAATAAATACAGTAAAATATGGCGTTCTACACTCACTTCCCTTGTTCTGTGTTCACATTCACTAAGCAATCAAGCCGGTGTCTATAGTGTGGATTTCTTTCAGCTGGTCTCAAGGACGTGCATGGCCCAAAGGGAGGGCGCAGTCTACGGCAGCTGAACTTGTCCATCAAAATTCATGAATTGCATTTTTTAAATTGGTCTCATGTGAACTTGGAAATTTGCATTTATCTCACTAAACTCATTTGGCAAATTTACTGCCATCTTTTTAACTTTGAAGCTGAGTTGATACCCAATACTACAAAAACCTAAAACAAAGAATTTTGTTCAGTGGTATAATTTAGTTTAGCTTCAAAGGCCCATGCATTCGTTTTCATTTGTATAATTTATCGATCAGGTATTTTTTAGGTATTTTTGGCCTTGTGGGGAGAAAAGAAAGATTGGCCAAAAAAAAAACCCAAAAAACAAAAAACTTAAACCCTTCTTTGATTCAGTTATGTAAGAAAAAGCCCTAATTTACCAGAACTTTTGTACTGTTGCCTTAAAGTCATTTGGTACTTCCGATTCTAGAGCACAGGAAGATTGCTATATGTGTAGCCGGAAAAGGAAAACAAAGATGTTTTAAACAATCGTATTAGATGATAACTACAGTTTATTGAGGGCTTACTGTGTTCCAGACACTGTGTGCTATTCTTGGTACTCAATTTAATACAACTGCAGTTATTAAAGAAATGGAGCCTCCTGTTCGTGGGCCCTTTTAGTAGGTCCATTAGGTCAAAACCAATAGTACTGAGATATTATTTGCATTTTTAATTCTCATTCTGTAATGGGATTACTGTGGAGTTTTCCAAAGGCTACGTAATATACGATTCCAATAGACCGAATGTAGAAGCAGATATGAGAACACCGTTGTCTTATGTTAATCCACCATTAAAGAGATTTGCACAAATGAAAAACAATGCCACCGTTTTCACAATTTCGTTTTGGATACTGTAATTAAAAAAACTAAATACGCTACTTATTTTAACTTGTAATATTTTTCCCAAACATTTTATGTGAACAATTTCAAATATACAGAAAAATGGAAAGAATATTAACGAGGACACCAAATAGCTACACGCCAGCTTCTTAGTGACCGTTTTGCTCTGCCTCATTCCCGACCTGTCCGCCCATCCCTCTCTTCATTTATCAGTACATCTTAATTTTTTGATACGAGGCGCCTAATTGGGTCTGTCAGCTACTCTGTCTCAGCGAGAGAATTTGATACTACATCTCCTTTGGGCCTGAATTGTGGGAAAAAAAGGGCAAGACATCCTAGAATCTAGGAAAGCGTATTTGTAATGAATTTTATTTATTTATTTATTTATTTATTTATCTTTTTGTTTTTAAAAAAATTTTTTTCAGTTACAGTTTATAGTCACTATTACCTTGTGTTAGTTCCAGGGGCACAGTGTAGTGACCAGGCAATCCTGTACTTTCCAGAGTGGTCTCCCAGATATTCCCAGGCCCCACCTGGCCCCAGATGTAGTTATCACAGCATTATTGACTGTATCCCTGTGCTGTGATTTACATCTCTGTGACTATGCTGGGACTACCATTTTGTACTTCCTAATCTTTCCACCTTTTCACCCAGTTTCCCAAACGCACTACCCTCTGTCAGCTGTCAGTCTGAATTATAAATTATAATTGTAAATAAACAAATATATCTTTAAATGATCAACTATAATTTTTATATGGTCAAAACCAGTAGATATAAAATGGATAAAGAAAAGTTCTGTGGAGTCGTCAAGAGTTAAGGGGTCTTGAACCAAAGTGTTTGAGAAGAACTGCTTTAGAACAATTCCATAGAGATTTTGCACTAATGCATCTAAGGCTGAAGTGGCTGGAGGCACAGATGTGTTTGATGTGATGTGGAAACTAAAAAGGAGTCAAGCTTTGTTAGATGCGCACAGTAAGGAAAGTTCACGTTGTTAATTAGTGCACACTAGTGTGTACCTTTATGATATATTTATAAGTCTGTTTTAGAAATAGGTCTCTTTTAAGTTCAATTTGAACTTTAAGGATAAACTACTATTACTGGATAGTGTGTTTGAACTTTAGAAAGACCCGAATAGCTGTGTAAAAATAAATATTAAAAAGCAAAGATTATAGCTTCTTATCTGAATTTAATGAAATGAGAATTTTCTCCCCGCAATTTTAATTAAAGAATCCAAGAACCAAGCTTATATCAAAATATTAAGAGTATTCCCTGGGCTATGGAAGTTATACTTGGAAGACAATTAGCTACACTTGTAGGAATAACTTTGAAATTGCTTTTGTTACATGCTGGTTATTTTTCTTATGGCATGATCTTGTGTTTGTAAGTTGGACGTTGGGATGTATGTATAGTAGTCAGTTTACTTGTTGAGATACCGCATGCCAATACACCAGATTTACAGAGAAAACCTAGCAAACAGTTGACACATTTTAATAGATGTTATAGAACTGTAGCTTATCTTATATTTAAGAATGAAGGAAGAATGTAAAATCTTCTGTTCTCTTTCTCCACTAAACTATTAAGTAAATTTTGTTCAGTATATTATATTGATATATTTAAATATTTTATTGCTAAAATTATTGAAGCAAATAGAGAAATTATATTTAGAATTCTGAAATAAGTGGAAATATACATGCTTTTTGGGAATCTAAAAATAAGATATAATTTTTTTCTCCTAGCTCATCTTTGTGGAGAAGGATGGAATCACATTGGGGATGCTTGTCTCAGAATCAATGCCAGTAGAGAAAGCTATGACAATGCCAAACTTTATTGCTACAATCTTAGTGGAAATCTCGCTTCATTAACGACCTCAAAAGAAGTAGAATTTGTTCTGGATGAAATACAAAAGTATACACAGCAGGTAACAACTGTACTTATTTATATTATGGAAATATGCTGATAATCCTATAATGATTGGCAATGATACATTCTTTTTTTGTATTTGAATACACTATTAAATCTTGGAAGTAAAAAATGGAACCGATTTCAAAAGTGAGCTGGTAGAGGATTCATTCTGTATGTGTATTTAGTAATGAGAGTTTCTAAAGTACTCATCTTATGTTTTGCACTATAAACCAATGCATTGTCTTCCGAAGAATTCATCTCACATGACTAAGTAGACTTAAAAACATGGCTTTTAATTTAATAATTCGTTTTGAAATATTGTTATTTTGTACTTGAAAAATCCCTCTTAATAAACACTCTTGACCAACAAACACATTGACTACATTATATATATATATGTATATTTCGTGCATGTGAGTGTGTGTGTGTATGTTGTGAGTTAGTTTTTGAATTGTTACTTTGCTAGATTTAGACTTGCTTGAAATAATGTACTCATGGTTAGCAGGACTAAAACCAAGTTTTAAAGCATGTGGAAGATTCTGGAATATACAGGACTTGGAAACAGTTTCAATTTTCTGAAGAGCTGTTTTATGGAAAATATTTCCATAGAAGATAGATTATTTCTTGAAAATGACATCAAAATATCAGTTTTACAAGAAATTTCTAAGAGGAATTGACAATATTTATTTTCTGTTCTTGGGATGTTAAAATGTAGTCAGTTCCTAAGAATATATTAAATAGGAGATTTGGAAATAATTTACTAAATCTACTTTTGAAATACCTCATTTAGGTCAGATACTTACTTCAAATACTTTGAGGCTATTTTAAAAAAATTGAGATCGACTTGACATATGACATTATATTAGTAACAGGTGTACAACATAGTATGAAAATGATCACCACAGTAAGCCTAGTTAATATCTGTTGCTATCTATATTTACAAAAAATGCTTTCTTCTTGTAGTGAGTTGTAAGATCTACTCTTTCAACAACTTTTGAACATGCAATACAGTATTTTTAAATATAGTCACCATGCTGTACGTTACAACTGGTGACTTGCTTATAACTGGATATTTGTACCTTTTGACCCACTTTACCGATTTCGCCTGTCCCCCATCCCCTGCCTCTGGCACCCACCTGTCTGTTTTTTCCCTGTCTGTGTGAGCTTTTATTTTATTTTTTTTAAAGATCCCACAATAACTGAGATCATAGGGCATTTGTCTTTATCTGACTTGTTTCACTTTGAAATAATTTACAAAATAGAGTTGTTTGAGAGACACCAGCCTCTGGTTGAAGGTGAGATGTGTGATTGGAGGGCTACATGTCATGTAGGAGAAACCCTTAGATATTTCTAGTAGTTCAGAGAAATGTGAGGTATACCCGTAAAGTTTTATTTTTAGTCACATGGAGCGTACGACATAAGATCTGTTTACATTCTTGTAAAACCAGGACCCTCATTTCTTTAATTACAAAATTGAGAGACAGTTTCCAATGAACACTTGGAAATTAGTTCTACTGAATATATATCACTTATAAAGAGCTTATTAGTGGTAAATCCGCATTCTTTGCGTTATAGAAAGCACTAGTATTTGGCATTAGTACTCTGTTGCTTTTTTCCTTGTTTATAAAATACTGTTTTTATTCCTTACACTGTAACCCTGAAGTGTGCTATTTTAGAAGTTGCATATTTCAGGAATACTTGTTTTAGTTGTTCATTTTTTTCTGCTTATTTTTGTCATGAAGAATGGGCTATTCCTTTGGATGTATGATGTACTTAGATTTCATAGTTTGTGGATTAGCATGCCCTGCAAATGAAGAATGTTCTTTTTCGTTAGAAAGCTAAGCTTTAGCAAAATTTCAAAGGTAGAAACTTCTGCAAGGTGACATTCCATTAAGCATATCTTTATATAAAATAAATTATATCCTGAGTTATTGCAGTTGTATAAACCTAAGATAACCTTTCCTTGGCAAATAAAGATCAACAAACTCATATACTTTAATGAGACAGCCTGGGTCAAATGACCATTGACTTATGAGAAATGGCTAATGAAACGTTGCAATGATTTATGGTGTGCTGTTGTGAATTTTCTTAATACAGTAATTTATCTTTCATTTTCAACTGTCTGTCCAGTTCATTTACTGGGTAATAGTTACTTTAAATGTTTTATCAACTGCTTCATTTTTCTGTTCTTCTCTTCCTTGAAGGTTCTTATCCTGATGAGTTGGGGAGTAATACTTCATTTTAAATGACTTGTCTTTACTATGGATAGTTTGGAAATATAGGCAGAGTAGCTGTAAAGTGAAGCACAGTCATTAATTTGAAATATCTATGTTGAATTGACTCCTGCTGTTATTATCGAGAACTGTAAAAAAGTTATAGCTTTTTTTGTTATAAAAATATCTTTCAGAGTAATATATGTAATATATGAAGATCACAAGGCATAGCAGCATGTGTATATTTATAATTAGAAACATTATTTATTAAGTACTATCTCTGTCTCAGGAATTGGATGGTGGAAAATAACTATTTCTGTTTTAATGAACTTTGTTTAGCAAAATTTATTGACTACCTACTATGTGTATGGTACTCCACTAGGTTATATGAGATCTCCTGTCATAATGAAACTGCATAAGATATTTTAATTTTATTTAAGAAATATTTGTTGAGTGTTAACTATGTGAAAAATATGAAATTTATTTTAAAGTGTATTTTATACACTTTATAAACTTCTGGATCTGTGGTCACCTTATAAGCTCTCCGTGACCATTTGTGCAATATATTGAGAATAAATACTGGATACATATCTCTTATTTTTATTTTGTTAAAGAATCACATGGAGAGATATAGTCCATAATTTCAAAAAAAGGATGATGTGAAGTTTTGAAACCACTTAACATTATAAACTAATCTTAATACCCTAGTAACTTAGAAAATAAAATTATTATCATGCATATTAAGGTAGACGTGTTTAGGAGTGATGTTAGGAAGATGATAGATTGGGAGTTTTCAGTGCTTATCCCCTGAAAGAAACATTGATTTGAACAGCCATCTGGGTACAAAAATACTTGTGCAAGAGTAAGGCACCGTGCTGGGAGGAACACAGAAATGAGAAGGGCCTCACTGAAGGGGGCAGACAAGACAGTTTCCTGTTACCTGCCATCACCCTTTCCTCGAGGCGCACAGGGCAGTGAAGCATGTGAGAAACGCCCTCAGCAAGAGGGAAGAAGAGTGAACTGCGCACCTGACTTTGTCGCGGACACCAGCATTGGGCTAGCCCCTGTGTGCACTGGCGCTGGGCTGGTCCCCGTGGACCCAGACACCAGGCATGCCCCAGTGCCAGGCTGGCCCCCTGTGGCCTTAGGCTCCGGGTTGGTACCCATGGACCCAGCCTTCAGGATGACCCCCTATGGCCCTGGGCTCCAGCAGACCCAGGGTCCTGGTCCTCCCCAATAGACTCCAGCACTGAGCTGGCCCCTGTGACCCCAGGACCAGGTCCATTCCACTGTGCTCAGGCTTCAGGTTCTCCTCTATGGACCCAACCTGCAGGTCCACTCCTACTGTCCCAGGTACCAGGCTCACCTTCATGGACTCAATTGCCAGGCCTTCCCCTAGGGACTCAGGGCTAGGTCTGCCTCATTGACCTAGGCCCCAGGCCCACCCCAGTGTAGCCCCTGCTGTCTCAGGACAAGGGCCATACCTGTGAGCCTAGGGTCAGGCTTACGTCAGTACCAGGCTCAAGGCTCACTTTGAGGTCTTAGTCACCAGGTCTATCCAATGGATCCTTGTGCCAGGCTGGTCCCCACAGACCCAGGTTTCAGGCTTACCCTCTGGACCCAAGCACCAGATATGCCTCTGTGGACCAAGGTTCTGGGCCAGGTCACTCACTGACCTGGGCAGTAGGCCCGCCCACCCAAGGCCTCCAGCAGTAAGCCCACTCATGGAGCCCGGCACACAGCCTGCTAGAATCTCTGGATGGGCTGACAGTACAGGGCCTTCCCTGTTGAAACTAGTCTGTAAAGACTGGAGGAGGGGATTACTTCTTCAAATGCACAGATACCAACACAAGGTTGCAGGGATCAAGAAAAGTTTGGGAAACATGACACCACTGAAGGAATAATATAAAGTACCAGTAACCAAGCTTGAAGAAATGGAGATCTACAAACTGCCTGGTGGAGAATTCAAAATAATCATCTAAAAGAAGCTCAGTGAGCTACAAGACAACACAGGTAGACAACTAAATAATGTTAGGAAGCAATACATGAACAAAATAAGTTCAACAAAGACACAGCAACCATAAAAAAGAACCAAACAGAAATTATGAAGCTGTAGAACATGATGACCAAACTACACAATTCCATAAAGAGCTTCAATGCTCCAACGACAGACTGTTGTCGAGCAGAAGAAAGAATCTCAAACGTACCATTTGAAATTACTCAGCCAGCAGGGAAAGAAGAAAAAAGAATGAAAAAGAGTTAGTAAAGCTCATGTGACTTTTGATAGACCATAAATGAACAATAATTGCATTATGGGAGTTCCAGAAAGCATAGAAAAGAGAAAGAAGCAGAAATTTATTTAGAGAAATATGCTAAGTGAAATAAGCCAGTCAGAGAAAGATAAGTACCATATGATTTCACTCATATGTGGAATTTAATGAACAAACTGAACTAACAAGCAAAATAGAAACAGACTCATAGATGGCGAGCAGGATGACAGCTAAGTGGGGGAGGTTAGGGGTTAGAGGGATTGAACAAAAAGGAAAAAGAACTCACGGACATGGACAACAGTGTGAGGATTGCAGGGAGAGGGGGTATAAGGGGACTAAGTGGTAATGGAAAAAATACAATAAAAATTAAAAAAATAAATAAAAGACAGAAATAATGACAGGGAACTTTCCAAATATGGAGAGAGATATGAACATCTAGATCCACGAATTCCAAGAGCCTCACATAGATTAAACATACAGAGATCTTCACCAAGACGCACTATAAGAGCCCCAGATAAATCAGTGCATTTATTATCAATCAGTATTTGACAAAGGTACCAAGAACACACCATGGGGAGAGGACGTCTCTTCAAAAAATGATGCTGGGTATCTTCACGCAGCAGTGTGAATGTGGATACCTTTCTCATACCATGTGCACAAATAAAATAAAAACAGATTAAATGTAACACCTTAAACTGTAGAACTATAAAAAGAAAACATGGGAAAAAAATCTTTGATGTTGGCCGGGGCAGTGATTTTTTTTTTGGATATGTCCCCCAAAAGGCAGCCAACACAAGCAAAAATATACGAGTTGGATTGCATCAACCTAATAGCAAAGGAAACAATCAACAGAGTGAAGAGAAAACCTATGGAATGGGAGAAAATGTTTGTAAACCATACATCCAATGAGGAGTTAATTTTGAAAATACGTAAAGAACTCAACTCAGTGGGAAAGAAGATAACTCGGTTAAGAAAGGGGCAAGTTACATGACTAAACATTTTTCCCAGGAAGACACAAATGGTCAGCAGGTGTGTGATTAGTATATGATAGAAAGCTCAATATTACTACTTATTAGGGAAATGTAAATTTAAACCAATCAAGATATTACCTCATACCTGTTAGAATGGCTGTTATCAAAAAGATGAGAAATAAGTTTTGACAAAGATATGGCAAAAGGGGAATCCTCGCACATTGTTGGTGGCAATGGAAATTGGTATAGTCAGCTTGGAAAACAGTATGGCAGGCAGTTCCTCAAAAAGTTAAAAATAGAGCTACCCTGTGATGCACCAATTCCACTTCTGGGTATATATATTTAAAGGAAATTAAATCACTATCTCAAAGAGATATCTACTCTCCCATGTTCATTGCAGCATTATTCACAGCAGTCATGGTAACAACCTAAGTGTTCATCAGTGGATGAATGGAGAAAGGAAATGTGAGATACAAAATGAAATGTTATTCAGCCCTAAAAAGCAGGACATCTTGACATTTGCAACAATGTGGATGAACCTGGAGCACCTCATGCTATTTGAAATAAGCCAGACACAGAACGACAAATAGTGTATGAACTCAATTATATGTGGAATCTATAAAATGTTGAACTCACAAAAGCAGAGGGTGTAGAATGGTGGTTGCCAGGGGCTGGGGGAAATGTGGAGATGTAGGTCAAAGGGTACAAAGTTTCAGTTATGCAGGATAAGTAAGTTTTAAAGATCTAAGGTACTATATAGATATTATAGTCAGTACTGTATTGGTTATTAGAAATTTGTCAAGACTTTACATTTTAAATGTTATCACTGCATACAAAAAAAAAAAAGACAACTGTATGAGGTGCTGTGTTATGCTGGTCAGCTTGATTGTGGCAGTCACTTCACAGTGATGCTCATACCAGAACATCACATTGCACACCTTAAATATGTACAATTTTTGTCAGTTACCTCTCGGGAAAGCTAGGAAAAAAAATAGTACCTCAAAAATGAAAAAGCATAAATCTGAAGCAGAAACAAGATAAGAGAAAACCTTACAGAGTTTTGTGAAGAGCGACTTGACTTGGACCAATAATATGTCATTATTTTTTGATTGTCATGAAACAAACGTTTTAAAATTGAGTAATGATTGAAAGAAGGTACATAAATACAGATCCTCTTTTGTTTCCAAGCTACTTTGGACATAACAGTGAGAGCACTAAGAATATTTAGTTTTGTGACATTTGCCAGCCTCTGTAGGTTAAATTTTAGCCATAAATTTTAGCCATGAGTCCAAGATTTCATTTACTTTTTTGAAGATAGATGCCATTAATTTACCAAAAATCACCCGAAAACCCAAACGTAGTAATAGACGTCTTAATCAAGAGAGAGATTGTCAGTCTTAGTCCTGTCATGACCCCATTACAAAGTTTTCATTCGGCATCTCTGTGCTGTTTGTTGACGTTGTCTTCTGCGTCCCCACAGTGCACGTAGTGGCAGCTTTTTTTTACATGTAGACACTTACTCCACAACCGATTCGATCGGCCCTGGTGTCATAGTCGTCATGGTAGCGGCAGCAGCAGCAGTGGCCATCACAGCAGCAGGAATATGTTAAATTTTTTAATGATCCTGTTTCATCAGATAGGTGTTTATATCCCTTTTTAATAGAAGAGGAAACTGAAAGTCTCAAGGGCTAAATAAGTAACTCCAGTCATGCAGTTTAACACAAAGCAGAGTTAAAAACAGTGTTCTCTCCCACTTCGTTCTTCAAAAGGAGCTGTAGTCGTTGATTGTCCTTGGCAGTAGAAGCCTTTAGAAAGGCAGTTCTGTATATTTTCAAATGTAATTTTTAATGATAATGTCCTATTTGCTAAGGAATATGACACGCTATTTTTATATCTAACTGTTTTTTAAAAATACCTTTCTTGCATTGTTTACAGAAAGTATCACCTTGGGTGGGCTTGCGCAAGATCAATATATCCTACTGGGGATGGGAAGACATGTCTCCGTTTACAAATACGACGCTGCAGTGGCTTCCTGGCGAACCCAACGACTCTGGCTTCTGTGCATACTTAGAAAGGGCGGCAGTGGCAGGCTTAAAAGCTAATCCTTGTACATCTATGGCAGATGGCCTTGTCTGTGAAAAGCCTGTTGGTGAGTAGTTCAGTAGACTGGTATTTCTTTAAAACATGGTTCCAGCCCCTCTCTCCACCATCCCTTCCAGGGTGTGATAGTCTGTGGGTCTGCAGTAATGTTTGCCACCTTTTTATGATGCTGATCCCCATATAGATTTTTAAATCCACATCCCTCACTTACTATTAGTGACCCTAGCATTAACTTGTGAAAATAATGCATTTTATTGTTTATGCACAGTTTTTATTTTTTTGGTTGAAATACTGAGATTATGAACATATGGTTATAGTTATTAGAGCATACTAAGAATCTATTCTTAATTCGTTGATATCTTTTCTTTTATGGTAACAGTCTTTGGGAGAAAGATTTGTCTTTAAGATTAACAACTAATTTAGAACCAATTTAATCTTGCATATCTATTACTTCAGTTGGAAAGTGAAAAGAAACACTTTCACATCCATTGAAGTGGATTTTTGTTAAGTGAAGTGAGAAAATATTGAATTCTTTTCTCTTTTTAAACCAATGTTGTATTTTTTGTTGCGCTAATATACGTAACATAAAATATACAATTTTAACCCTTTTTTTCAGTTTTATGAAGATATAATTGACTTTTTAAACCATTTTTTCATTGTAGAATTCAGTGTCATTAAGTACATACCCTTCTCGTGCATCTATCAACACTATCTCCAGAACTTTTTACCTTCCTAAACCAAAACCCCATACTCATTAAACAGTAAGTCCCCATACCCTTGTCCCCTACCCTTGATAACCACCTTTCGCTTTTTGCATCTACAAGTGTGACTACTCTAGGTACCTCATATGTGGAATCTTCAGGTGCATGTCCTTTTGTGATTCCTTATTTCCCCTAGTTTAATGTCTTCAAACTTCATCCACGTGGCAGTATTTAGCAAAGTCCATCCATGTTGAAATTTTATTTCTTTTTAACACTGAATTGTTGTCCATTGTATGTGTATACCACATTTTGTTTATCCATTCAGTGATGGACACTTGACTTATTTCTGCCTATTGGCTGTTATGAATGATGATGTTGTGAGCATAGGGGTACAAATATCTGTTCCAGTTCCTGCTTTCACGTCTTTAGCCAAAAGCAGAATAGCTATATCATATGGTAATTCTGTGTTTAATTTTTGAGGAATTGACATATTGTTTGCTGTAGATGCTGTACCATTTTACATGCCCAGCAGCAGCGTACAGGGGTTTCGAATTCTCCACGTCCTTATCAACATTTTAAAATAGTAGTCCTCCTAATCAGTGTGATAAATACTATATTCTATGTAAAGATTTTATAGTCAAGTATTTTATTTTTATTATTTTTATATTTTATTTATATTATTTATAAATGACATATTCGCTGACAGAATGTTTGCTTTGATAATGTGTGGAATATTTATGTGATTGTGGCGAGGAAAGTAAATAATGATAGTGTACATAATATCCAGCTTTTAGGTAGAAAAGCTAGGTCATGCATTACATTTATACTTAGAGTTTTAAAATTATACACCTTTGTGTACTTTGTAAAGGATTAAACATTTCCAGAAATTATAAATTTTAAATTTCATATTAAACTTAAGCATTGACATGTCATTTTTATTTTCATTTTTTAAAATATTGAATTAGTTGGGGTGACATTGGTTAATCACATTATATAGGTTTTAAGTGTAC
>PVJD01007977.1:0-77666 GCA_004026545.1 Mormoops blainvillei | reverse complement strand
CAACTAGAGACTTCTTTTAAAAGTCTTAATTCTCTATGGGGCCATTTCTCCAAATCTCACATCCCCTCTAAATCTTCTCTCTAGAGAACAGCAGGTGGTTATATCAACTGTTTGCCAACTCCATCCTGCACTAGGGAGACTGGAATATATGTTAAGGTTTGGTGTTTATCTTTGCAACAGTGAGGTTTTGCAAACTTCTACCAACAGTTATTTTAACCTCATGAAGTGTTTCCTTGGAATTGTGCAGGAGAGGCCACACCTGGAGGGGAGCTGCGCTGCACTGTTTGTATACTCCTCTCTGCTGCCTCCAGAGACACAGGGTAGCAGCTGGGAAGAGACTCAAACAACTTGGGGACAGCAGTGAGCTAGCATTGCAATCAATTCCACAGCTTCTTCCCCATGAATGAAGAGAGATAAACAAGATGTCTGAGAAAGTATCTTGATGTTGATGTGCTCTACAAAGAACTGTCATTATTATTGCTATTATTATAACATTTTTAATCTCTACATATTCAGAACAGCTGCCATTTGTTGACTGTCATACGCTCTTTGCAAATGAAACATCTTCTCTTGTAACAGTAGTTGTGTGATCTTGAACAAGTTAGATGTTCTTCCCTAAGGCTGTCTCCTCCCAACTGCTATGAAGGAGTTGTTGTGAGGATTAAATGAGATAGCCTCAAAGTGTATCACTGACTATGTAGCACTCTTCCCCAGATGTCAGTGCTGACCCAAGATACTGAGTGCATCCACCAGGCTTTATCACTGCAGAAGATTCTCTTGCCATCTTGTTGCCTTCACGTCTAACTCAGAGCAGCTGCTGCTGATGCCACCCAACTCCAGTCCCTCAGCCAAGCTCTGAGCTGACCTGCCATGACAGTGGACAACTCCTGGCAAGCTCTTATCTCTCACCTCTCATGTCTTTTTACTTTGCCTCCTGGGAACTTCTTCAGTTCCCAGGTGCTCATTCAGCCCATGCACTGGGAAAAACTCAAACAATGAGGTATGGAACTTGGTGCATAAATAGCCCAGCTTCTCATTGATGCACTTCTAACTTGCTTTCTAGAAGACTCCTCAGATGATAGTTAGGAAGCTTGAGACTCAGCTGTTTATAGTTAAACTTGCTCATCTACCTCAGTTTCTCCATTTCACTTTCCCAATTCCTTCACTAGAGTTTCTGGGGTTTACTTACAAAATAAACAAATAAGGCAAAGCCATGAGTCAAGGGGTGCTCTCAGAAGATCACATACTAAGAACCACACAAATTCTGGGGTGGGTGTGCATTATTTACCCAGTCATTAACCTCTGCCCTTGCTGCCAGGCAGAGTGGAAACTTGAGTGCCTGGCAGTTTCAGCTTCTGTAGGGAGAATAATCATGTCATTTCCACCTCTCTAATATCCTGATCTTCTGTATTCTTCAAGAAGCTGAAATCTTTTTAGAAATATATACTAAAAATTAACAAGTATGTGCTACTCAGTATTTCTTTTATCAGCAGAAGAAAGTACACCTAAACTCATATTCTTCTGGCACATAAACATGTGAAGCCTTGAATATAATTTGTCTCTATTACTGTGATTCTAAAAATGTATTTATGAGCCTTCACAGCCCCCCAGCTCCATTATCATCATGAGATTTCTGGGGCCCTCTTATCTGATGTTAGTTTGAACCAGCAGACCCGCTTTTGATAACTAAAAGACTGGAAGAAAAACTGAGACACTGATTTAGACCCTCAACTTGCTTTCAATCAAATTTTGGAGACAATGTACATTAAAAAGAAACCCTCTGATTTAAGAAGGACTCTGGCTAATATTATAAAATAGATACAAAAAGTAGGAAACTAGGAAAAGAGAGGATTTGTTTCCAATCAGAGCATCAGAAAAAGCTTGAGCATCAGAGATCATCAAGATGACCAACCAAAGCATAAGCACTACTCTGAAAACATGCAAAACATATTTTTAAGCCCTGCAAACAATCTGTAGCTAGGAGAGCATTTATGCAAGTAAAACAGTTTGTTATAAATTTACAGGGATCAACTATGAACAACTGCACTGAATAGTTACCCAAGAATATCCCTGATTAAGTACATAGTCAGGACCAGTTCAAGTAAAGAAGAAGGCCCTACACCTGGCACAATGTTGCCACTCTGGGAAGACAGGGTGTCTGTTCAGAAGACTTTCACTGATGACCATGCCTCATATATTTTCTTCATGTTTGGGGAGAAGCAGCTTTATGATTCATTCATAAATCATATGAACGAGCCAACCAGGGCTGGCTCACCTTGGTGTTTTCTCTTTTTTAATAACCGTAACTTACATATGCCATGTCAGGAGCTGACTTCACATAATACTTTGGCAACCATTATATATGCATTCCTAGTTCTAGTGCTCCATCATGCATCCAATCAGTTGCAAAATCATCAGTATTCTATTCTGAGAGTGGATCTCTACCAATCATCTCCCAGCCATTGGTGACTTTTCACCCTAATTTTAGCTATTCAAGGATTGTCTTTAAATTTTTGGATCTGGTCTCCCCCTCTCCCCCTACAAGCTTTTCCTTTCCAACTCTGCCATTTTTCCTCTGCTTAGATTACCTTTCTTAAGCCTGATTTCAAGCAATATAATGGCGTGTTTAAGAGAGTAGGCTCTGGGACAAAGCTGACTTAGCATCTTGCCTCTGTAAATAAAAGGACAATAAATGGGAGTGATAATCTACATCTGAGGTTGGCAAATCTGGCCTGTATATAAAGTTTTGTTGGGATGAAGCCATTCCATTCATTTCTGTATCATCTGTTTTTCATGGCAATGGCAGAGTTGAGTTTTTGTGACAGGAATTGTATGGTTCCCAAAACCGAAAACATTTACAATATGGTCCCTACAGAAGAAGTTTGCCAATCCCAGGTCTGTGTCACAGAAGTGCTAGAAAAATTACATACAAAAATACATGAAAAGAGATAAAGGGATCCCAGATAACAATGTAGGGAGAGCCTGAATTTGCTTCCTCCCACAAACACAGCAAATCTATAGCTACATATGGAATAATGTTCTTGGGAAAAGACTTGAAAACTAGATGAACAGTGACTCCATGACATAGGATGAAACAGCCAGAACAAGACAGGTAGGATTAGCAAAGATACACTTTTGCCCCCAAAAAACCACCCCATGTGGGGCAACCCACATTTGGGAGGGACCTCAAAGATACAGAACCTTTCACTGAGAAGCAAAGGGTTTGTGCCCCACATCAAGCACCTCCAAATCCTGGGTCCTACACTACAGAGACAAGCCCCCCAAATATCTTGCTTTGAAAACCAATGGAGATTACCTCCAGGAAAATCATAGAACTATAAAGAATTGAGAATCTCTCTTAAAGAGCATGCATACAAACTCACTTGCCCTATTGATCCAGTGCAAAAACTACAGTTTGCAATGTGCCTAAAATACATGTGAAAGAAAAGCAATTACTAATCTTAAAGCATCTTCAGGGAAACAGGACCTATTGGGGTTCTCTCCAGGGACAAAGATGCTAGTGGGCACCATTTTTGCAATCTCACCCTATCTTTCTATTTCTGGCTGCCTGGCACCATTTTAGAATTCTCCTTCTAAACTCCCTAGCAGCTGTGGGACTGTCCCAGGAACCTCCATGCCACAACCATTTTCCAGCAAGCTGGGAAAGCACCGCACCCACATCCAAAGAGCATCCTTAACCCTACCATGGCAGGTGGGCACATGCAACCCAGACAAAGAACACTCCATGGGAGTCTGGCTCTGGTGACCAGGGGTATCATGTTTCTAAGCCTCAAACCTCATTTCCTACATAAGGCAAATCCTTCAAGTTTGGGAGAGGTAGGTGATTCATCTAACACATAGAATTGGTCAAAAACAAACAGCAAGATGTTCCAAACAAAGCAAAACCAAAGCAATGAAAAAATAAAGCCTTAAAAAAAGACCTTCGGAAACAGAGATAAGTAAGCTACCTGATAAATTGTTCAAAGTAATGATGATAAAAATGCTCACTGAACTTGGGGAAGAGTGGATAGATACAGAACTTCAACAAAGAGACAGAAATGTAAAGAAGAAGAAGAAGAAGAAGAAGAAGAAGAAGAAGAAGAAGAAGAAGAAGAAGAAGAAGAAGAAGAAGAAGAAGAAAAGACCAAAGAGAAATCATGAACAAAGCAGATGAGTACCTGAACTGAAAAGTACACTGAAGGGATTCAACATCAGACTTGATGGAGCAAAAAAGAAAATCAGCAAGCTGAAGTCAAACCATTGGAACTCACCTAGAGAAAAAAAAGAAAAAAATTGAAAAGTGAAGAAAAATCAAGGTATCTCTAAGACAACATGAAGCAGAATAACATTTGCATTATAGGATTCCAGAAGGAGAAAGGAGAAAGATCCAGGGAATGTATTTGAAGATATAATGACTGAAAACTTCCCTAATCTGGGGAAGGAAACAAACATCCATGCCCAAGAAACCCAGAGAATTCCAAGTAAGAAAAACCCTAAGAGATCCACACCAAGGTACATTATAATTAAAATGTCAAATGTTAAAAACAAAAAGAGAACCTCAAAACAAATTATTACATACAAGGGAAACTCCATAGAGCTATGAGCAGATTTTTCAGCAGAAACTTCACAGGCAGGAAGGTTGTGGTACAATATATTCAAAGAGATGAAAGGCAAAAACCTACAAGTAACAATACTGTCCATGTCAGGGTTATTATTAAGAATTTAAGGAGAAATAGTTATCCAGGTAAGCAGAAGCTAAGACTTCATCACCACTAAACTGGCCTTTTAAGAAACGTTGAAGGGTATTTTTTAAACTGAAAATAAATGGTACTGATTAATAATAAAATATCATATAAAAGTAAAGAAATATAATAAAAGTAGTGTATTAACAAATTACAAAGCTAGTATGGAGATCAAAAAACAAAACTGGTAAAACTACAACAAATAGTTAAGAGATAGATAAAATTTTAAAATGTTAAATGTGACATCCAAAACATAAAATAAGGGGAAAATTAAAATATAGCCTTGGAATGTATTCATATTCAAGTTGCTATAAACTTGAAATAGACTCATATTCACCGAAAGTTGTATGTAACCTCATGGTAACCACAAAGCAAGAACTTACAATAAATACACAAAGAAAACAAGAAAGGAGTATAAACATAACACTAAATAGTCATCAAATCAGAGAAAAATAAAAGGACAAAGAGGAAGTATGGAAATAGCCAGAAAACAATTAACAAAACATCAATAACTATGCACCTGTCAAATATTACTTCAAATGTATTGGATGAAATTTTCCAATCAAAAGGCATAAGTGGCTCGATTGGTAAAAAGTAACAGGATACATGTAT
The DNA here is from genome assembly GCA_004026545.1 of Mormoops blainvillei. Lineage (NCBI taxonomy): Eukaryota > Metazoa > Chordata > Mammalia > Chiroptera > Mormoopidae > Mormoops > Mormoops blainvillei. Next base: position 72,312 of record PVJD01007977.1, on the reverse strand, counting down.
GTGCCTTCTACGAGATACTTACTTTGGAAGTAGAGACACACAGGCTAAAAGTGAAGGGATGGAGAACAATTCACACAAATAGAAAAGAAAGCTGGTGTTGCTCTACTAATGTAAGACAAAAATTACTTTAAAACAAATATAGTAAAAGACAAAGAGGTCATTAATTACATAATGGTAAAGAGGTCAATCTAATAAGAGCATATAACATTTATAAATATATTTGCAATTAATGGAAGAGCACCTAAATATATAAAACAAATATGAAAAGGCCTAAAGAAATAAATCGAGAATAATAATAATAATAATAATAATAGCTAAACCCTTTACCATTCCACATCAATGGATAGGTCACCCAGACAGAAAAACAAATACATTATACCATATGTACAAAATATGTTTACACAGAACATTTCATCCAAAAGCAGTGGCATACACATTCTTCTCAACTTCCCATGGAGCATTCTCCAGGATAAAGAACATATAAGGCCACAAAACAAGTGTCCATAAATTCAAAACGACAAATTATATCAAGCATCTTTTCTAACCACAGTGGTATGACACTAGAAATCAATTACATGAAGAAAATTGGGAAAAGTACAAAATGTGGGGATCAAACATGTTACTGAAAATCATTGGGTCCTAGAAGAAAACAATTTTTAAATATCTAGAGATAAATAAAAACAAAAATACAACATACCAAAATCTGTGGGATACAGCAAAAGCGATTGTAAGAGCAAAGTTCATTAGCAACAGAGACCTACCTCTAGAAACAAGAAAAATGTATGATTTCAGTTATACGTGAAATCTAAAAACAATGAACAAGAAAACAAAACAAAACAAGCTCATAGATACAGAGAACAGGTTGGTGGTGGCCAGAAAGGAGGGGTATAGGGGTGACCAAAATGGGTAAATGAGGTCAAAAGCTATGAAATTCTAGTTATAAAATAAATAAGTAATGGGGATATAATGTAAGGAATGGTGACTATAATTAATAATACTCTATTCTATACTTGAAAGTGCTCTAATGTATATTAATACTCTATTGTATATTTTAATATTTATTGTATGTTAAAAGAGTAAATCTTAAAAGTTCTCATAACAAGAAAAAAATTGTAACTATTTATTGTGACGGGTGGCAACCAGACTTATTGCGGTGATGATTTTACAGTGTATTCCAATATTAAATTATTATGTTGTATACCTGAAACTAATACAATGTTATATGTCAATATAGTTCAATTAAAATAACTAAACCAGTGGCAATTATTGAGATGACCTGTGAGAAGCTCATGATAGAAGCTCTGTTTCCCAATAGACCACACCTAACCAGGAACAAATAAGCATATCCTATCCAATATAAAGCATCGAGAACCAAAAAATAAAAAAGAGCTGAATTCCAAGTGCTATAAAGGGGAAAGTGAATGAGACATATACCTTACTATTGATGTTAGAATTTGCTTCCATTATTCCTAATAAAACAATTTCCATAATACTTATAGTAAATTTGCTGGGCAGGTGCTGGGTCTTATTCATTCTCATATCCCTAATGCCTCACTCAACAATGTCTTTTAATGATGCTCAATAAACAGCAGAGGAATAAATGAATGATGGAGTAAGAGTATAAAGGAATGAATATTTGCATGAAAGGAGAAGTACAAACAGAAGTGGATAAAGGGATGAGCAAAAGAAACCATCTTTATCCATTCATCCATTGATGGACACTTAGGTTGTTTCCATGCCTTCTCTATTGTGAATAATGCTGTAATGAACATAGGAGTATATTTCTTTTTTTGGATTATTTTTTCCCCTTTGTTCAGATAGATACCCTGAAGTGGAGTTGCAGGATCATATGGTAGCTCTATTTTTCTTTTTTTTTAAATTTCATACTGTTTTACATATGTCAATTTAAATTCCCACCAACAGTGCACAAGGGTTTCCTTCTCCACATTTTTACCAACACTTGCTATTTCTTGTCTTTTTTATAATATCCATTCTCACAGGTATAAGGTAATAACTCATTGTCATTTTAAGTTGCATTTTTCTGATTATTAGTGGTGCTGAACATCTTTTTACATACCTGTTAGCCATTTCTATTTCTTCTTTAAAAAAATGTATATTTAGATCTTCTGCCCATACTTTAATTGTATTTTTGTTAATAAGTTGTATGGGTTCTTTATATATTTAGTTTAAAGAACTCTTATTGTATAAATGATTTGCAAATACCTTCTCTAATTCAACAGCCTGGCTTTCATTTTGTTCATGTTTTTCTTTGCTATGCAGAAGTTTTAGTTTGATATAGTCCTATTTGCTATGTTTGCTTTTATTGCCCTTATGGTCAGAAAACATGATTGATATGATTTCAATCTTTTTTAATTTATTAAAACTTGTTTTATGGGTTCACATGTGATCTATCCTGGAGAATGTTCCATATGCACTAGAGAAGAATGTATATTCAGTTGTTTTTAGAAGGAATGTTCTGTATATACCTATTGAGTATGACTGACTTAATGTGTTGTTTAAGGCTGATGTTTCCTTATTGATTTTCTATCTTGAATGATCTATCCTTTGATGTAAGTGAATTATTAAAGTCCCCTACTATTATTATAAAACTGTCTGTCTCTTCTTTTAGGTCTCTTAATATTTGCCGTATATATTTAGGCATCCCTATGTCAGGAACATAAATATTTATAAATTGTATGTCTTTTGGTTGGATTTACGCCTTTATCATTATGTAATGCCCTCTTTGTCTTTTATTATATAGCCTTTGTGTTAAAGTCTATTTTGTCTGACATAAGTAAAGCTACCCAGTTTTCTTTTGGTTTCCATTCAAAAGGAACATCTTTTTTCCTTCATTTCACTTTTCAGCCTGTGTATATCCTTACATCTGAAATGAATTTCTTATAGAAAGTATGCAGATATGTCCTGTTTTTTCCTTTTTAATCAAATGAACCACTTGATGTCTTTGTTTAAGAGAGAATTTTATCCAATACATTTAAAGTAAATATTGATAGGTGTATGCCATTCCCATTGTGTTTATTGTTTCCTGCCTGTTATGTTTCTCCCTGTCTTTCTTCTTCTCTTGCTTTCTTCCCTTGTGGTTTAGTGAATTTTTTAAGGGTTATGATGATTCCTTTCTCACTGTTGTGTATTAACTATAGGGTTTTTTTTTTCATAGTTACCATAAGGTTTACAAATAAAAATCTATATTTTTTTATTCTTTTTTATCTTTATTGTGTTTTTTCCATTACCATTTAACCCCCTTATGCTCCCCTCACACTCCCCAGGAATCACCACACCATTGTGCATGTCTATGAGTCCTTTTCTCTTTTTGCTCAATACCTCTAGTAATGTTGATAACAATTTTAGTTTGAACACATTATAAAACTATAGATTTTACTTCCCCCATAATTTATGCTTTTGATGTCACATTTAACATCTTTTTATTTTATATTTTACTCAATACCATTGACTTTAACTGTTCTGCTTCCCTGTCTTCTATATCTTATATATTATTTCCTCCTTTTAATTACTCTGAATCATCTCTCATGTTTTTCCTTTGATTTTATTTTATTTTATTTTTGCGAATAGCATATGCAACAGTCCCTTGATTTTTATTTATTTTTTTCACTTGTGTTTGGTTATTTTGGCTTTTGTTTTTAACTAAAGAATCTATATATATTTGTCTGCCTTTTTCATCCCACCCCCATCAACCTGTTAAACATAACTTATAAGATTAATGACCCTTAATACTGTTTCTTTCATCGTTACCTCATTTTATAATAATCTTCTAATTCTCCTTACTTCCTACAGTGGTATTATCCAAAATGTGCCTCTTGAAATGTTAATAGATGTTCCATTTAAACAAAAAGGAAATACTTGGTATTTTAGTTTTCTTTACTCAGAAGAGAAACAAAAGAATAAGTAATTTGAGGATTAAATTTATATATTTAATTTTATTTAATAATCATTATTATAAGTAATTATAATAATTACTGTTAATTAATTAAATAATTAATAAGTTATTGTTATTGCTATTATAAGTAATCACTTTGGGAAAACTTTTTTTAAATATCTTTTTGCTCTAAAGCACCCAAGCATCTTCGTTTTTGTTGCTGAGATTTTGTGAACACTTACAAAAACATCGAACTAAAAAGTTATTATATTATTTTACATATTTAAGTAATTAAGAAGCCTAAAATGTTACACAATTAGTGGTTACAGCCTAAGAATTTTCTTAGAAGCTAATAATTTAGTTATCAGAGGGATATGATTCATTATTATCCAAGTTAAAGCTGTGGTCATCCAACAGAGTAGGAGAAAGATAAGATGAAAAAAGCTCTACAGCCAAAGAAGAAGTTCAGTGTGAAAGATGATTTCCTCATTAAGGCAATGATGTCAATCACTTAAAAACTTTCAAATAGTGTTAATTTGAGACTATGTGCTAAAAGATGGTTAAGCCACAATGGAAAGACCAGAACTCACTTCCCTATATACACTCCCTAGGCTGATGTGAGTTACAAAGAAACCACTGAAATTTCATGTTAAACTATTGAAATTTTGATGTTGTTATTGCAGCTAGTGTTACTTACCCCAAGAGAAACTGAGGCTCAGAAATGTGACAGTATGACCAAGGTTCCACAGTTAATTAAGGGCACAGCAGTCCTTAACTCTTTCTACCTAAAGATACAGCTTTATTTACAGGAGACTTACCATTTTATTCATCTTATTTTTAAAAACCAAATTGTGAGTAATGATTTGTTTCCTCTCATTGCTTATCTTGGGTAAAGATAAAAACTGCACTAAAAGATTGTGACATTAAACCAAGTCATTATATCATAAAATTACAGTGGTAACTACTCCAAAACATTTAAGCAGTTCTACCATACAGCACATTAAGATAAATGAAATAACATTGTATAAGCCATCTACTTTTACCTAGTAATAAGCGATGACAATCTGACATGACACAGTCAAAGGATTCCACAGCCTCAAAAATAAAAATTTTATATACTTCAGACAACTCTTCCCTCACCCACACCAGTTATTTTGCTCTAAATTAAATTATATGTGTGGTTCAACTTTAGCAATCCCACAATGTAGGGCATAGTGTCTTTAAACACAGTCCTAAATAGAAACCCTAATAAATCACTGTGTTTTGGATCAGAGCCATCTATACACAATAAATTGGAATGGAAGATAAATGGTTCTGCAAAGGGACATTCACCTAAATAACTTTATCCTCAAGTAACAATGACAGTGCTCTACTGGGTTATAAGAATATAATGAAAGCTCTAGGAAAGTTGAAAACGTGCAATGTCAGTAGGGTATGTTAGGTCCTTTCTATTAGATAGCCATTCTTAGGATAATATTGACCAAGAGTCAAGGATCTCAAAAGCAAAAGATTAAGCAATGAAGATATTAGAAGCCCTCTCTTTTGTAAGGCTAAGACCAGAAAAGAAACAGACATTCATATCTGGGCAGAGAAAAATCAGTTTAAAAAAAATGTCAAGAGCAGAGGTACAAGGGGTCAGATTTAGGATAAACAATGGGAGGCATAGACATTAGGTCTAAAAAATTGGCCAACAGCCAAAGGGGAATAACCAACACATTCAACTTCAAGCCAACCTAAGTCCTAGAGTGGCTATGAGCCAAAAGTCTTACTTCCCAAATGCCATTCTTATCCCCCAAGATCATGAAATTTTTCTGACAGAGCATATCAGTGTGTAAATTCCAATATCCCAGGTCTCAAAATAATATTAAATGTGTTAAACAAAATTCCATTTTCACATCAGAGTTTAAAGATGGCAATGGAGTAGGTGGAGGCTACACTAAACTCCTCCCAGGACCAAACTGAAATTAGAACTAAATTATAGAAAAATCATCCCAGATAACCAATTGAACTAGCTGGAGAGAAGCCTTATAATCAACGACTTACAGAAGACACCACATCACCACCTTGACACTGGTAGGAAGTGCAGAGGCACGAAGGGCTGGCTGAGCACCCATGGGTGGCAGCTGAAGTTCTGGAAGGATATTTCAGAGGCTGGAGTGTTGCCCCTGAAAAGTGTGGGGTCTAAACACCAAGCTGGCCACCCCTAGCATACAGCACCAAACAAAGGAAAGGAACACAAATAGCATCCAGCTGTGAAGAGCAGCAGGGTTTCTGTCTACCAGGGAGAGATGACTAGAGACACAGGAACCTCTTAGAGGGCAAATGTACAAAATTTCACTTGCAGCCACATACCCTGGGTTCTAGGAGGGGGAAGGTAGAATGGACCAGAGCCACATGAGAAGATTCTGGATTTCATAGCTCTGGAGAGAGAGGTGAACTGTCGGCCACCAGGATCCCTGTACTGAGTCATTCCTCCTACTGCAGAAGCCATATTTCTTGGAAAGAGCACTCTCCTCCATGAGGCATCAGCCTGTGAGAAAGCAATAGCCCTACCTCAGGAATCCACCTCACCTCACCTGTGGAGTATAAGCAGGGCTGCTGAAGAGTAGCTGGGGGCAATTTCACAGATTAAGCCAAAAGAAAGCCTACGGGTTAAGGTGGATCTCTGGGAAATCTGAGACTTTAGCTGACCCTTTCATGGGCCTGATGCTGCTAAAAGCTGACCTTGATGTACCGTTTGACTTGTTATGCACACACTCAGGCTCAGAAGAGGAAGCCACAAGCTGTGGATCACCAATAGCTCCAAACAGATTGCCTAGGGCCAAATGACAGGCAGTATGTGACACAGGAATGCACCAGAGTCTTCGAAGAGCTGAATAACACATAGAAAAAAATAAAAACACAAAGACAAAGCCAAAATGGGAAAACAAAGAAATAGTTCCCAAATGAAAGAAAAAGAGTTCTCCTGAAGAACTAAATGAGATGGAGACAAGCAATATATCAGAAATATAGAGTAATGATTATTATGATGATCGACAGTGTGAAAAAAGACATAGAAACCATAAAAAAGGACTTGTGAGAAATAAATAAATAAACGGACAATATCTGAAATAAATAATACACTGGAAGGAATAAATAATAGGTTAGATGAAACAGAGGATCAAATCAGAAATTTGAAGGACAAGGCAGAAAAAAAATCAAAGCAAAGCAGCAAAAAAGAATTTAAAAATGAGCAAAGGTTAAACAACCTTTGGGACAACATGAAGAATAACAACATCTGCATCATAGGAATACCAAAAGGAGAACAGGGTAAGGATCAAGAAATTATTTGAAGGAATAATGACCAAACTTCCCTAACCTGATGAAGAGAAAAAATATATCAGTCCAGAAGCCCAAAGAGTCCCAAGCAAGTCCCACAGAGGCCCACACCAAGACATATCATAACTAAAATAATCAAACTTAAAGACAAGGGAAGAATCATAAAAACCACAAGAGATAAACAGTTAGTTACATATGAGGGAGCTCCCTTTAAACTATCATCTGATTTCTCCACAGAAACATTTCAGGCCAGAAGGGATTGGCATGAAATGTTCAACATGATGAAAAGCAAGGACCTATAACCAAGGCTACATTACCCACCAAGGTCAGCATTTAAAATTGAAGGAAAAATAAATAGTTTCCCAGACATGAAAAAGCAAAAGGAGTTTATTACCACCAAACCAGGATTGCAACAAATGCTAAAAGGCTTGCTTTAAGAAGAAAAGGACAAAGAAAAAATAACATAGGAATGAAGTTTTAAAAAAAATGGCAATAAATACATATCTATCAATAATCACTTTGAAGTAAATGGCTTAAATTCCCCAATCAAAAGACACAGGGTAGCTGAATGGGTAAGAAAACAAGACCCATATATATGCTTCCTCCAAGAGACCTATCTCAGATAGAAAGACATACACAGACTGAAAATAAAGTTATGGAAAAAGATATTTCATGCATATGAAAAAGAAATTAAATGTTGTGTAGCAGTACTTATATATGATAAAATAGACTTTAAAACAAAGTCTACAGTAAGAGACAAAAAGGGACACCACATAATGATAAAGGGAACTATCCAACAAGGAAATTTAAGCCTAGTAAACATTTATGCACCCAACATAAGAGCACCTAAATATGTAAGGCAAATCTTGATGGACATAAAAGGAAAGATCAATAGAAATACAGTCATTGTGCAAGATTTTAACACCCCATTGACTTCAATGGATAGGTCACATTATTTTCAAGTACACAAGGAATGTTTTCTAAGATAGACCATATTATAGAACACAAAGCAAGTTTCAAAAATTTAAGAAGATTGAAATCATGTCAAGCATCTCCTTGGACCACAATTCAATGAAACTAGAAATCAAACACAAGAAAACTGACAAATGCACAAAAACATGGATGCTAAGTAACATGTTATTAAACATTGAATGGGTCTACAACAAGATCAAAAGAGAAATCAAAGATAACCTGAAACAAATGAAAATAAGAACACAACCACCCAAATAAAATAAATAAAGTCTAAAAAATCATACAAAAGATCCATGAATCCAAGAGCTGATTCTTTGAGAAGACAAACAAGATTGATAACATTTAACCAGATTCCTCAAGAAAAAAAAAAAGAGAGAGGACCCAAATAAATAAAATCAGTAATGAAAGAGGAGAAATAACAACTGACACCAAAAAGATACAAAGAATTGTAAGAAAATACTATGAACAACTATATACTAACACATTGGAAAACCTGAACAAAATGAATAAATTCATAGAAACATATAATCTTCCAATCCTAAATCAGGAAGAATCAGAGGATCTGAATAGACAGATTATACCTAGTGAAATCGAAGACTATTCAAAAACCTCCTGACAAACAAAAGCTCTGGATCAGATGGCTTCACAGATGAATTTTACCAAACATTCTGAGAAGAACTAGCACCTCTCCTTCTCAAAGTATTCCAAAAAATTCAAGAGAAGAGAAGATTTCCAAGCACATTTTACTAGGCCAGAGCTATCCTACTTCCAACACCAGATAAAAACACTACAAATGAAGAAAATTGTAGACCAATATCCCTGATGGGCACAGATGCTAAAATCCTCAACAAAATATTAGCAAAGCAAATACAGCAATACTATGAAATGATCATACACTGTGATCAATGGGATTTATTCCACAGATGAAGGTTTGTACAACATTCACAAATCAATAAATGTGATCCATAATATAAACAAAATGAAGGCTAAAAACCATATGATCATATCAATAGATGCAGAAAAAGCATTTGATAAAATCTAGCACCCACTTTTGATTAAAACCCACAGCAAAATGGATAGAGAACATACTTAAGTATAATAAAGACCACATATGTCAAACACACTGCCAGCATCATACTCAATGGACAAAAACTATAAGCATCCCCCTTAAGACTGGGAACAAGACAGGGATGTCCACTTTCACCTCTCGTATTCAGCATAGACATAGAAGTCATAGCCATAGCAATCAAACAAGAAAAAGGAATAAAAGGCATTCAGATTGGAAAGGAAGAAGTAAAACTGCCTTTGTTGCAAATGATATGATACTGTACATAGAGAAAGCTAAAGATTCCACCAAGAAACTACTGATAACTGAATTGAATAAAGTAGCAGGATACAATATTAATATCCAGAAATCAGTTGCATTTTATATGACAATAATGAACTATCAAAGGGGAAATTATGAAAACAATCCTATTCTCTATTACTTCAGAAAGAGTACTTAGGAATAAATATAACCAAAGATGGTAGAAGACTTGTACTAAAAAAAATTATAACACACTGAAGAAAAAAAATAAGTGGAAGCTCATACCATGTTCATAGATAGGAAGTATTAACATCATTAAAATGTCCATACTACCCAAAACAGTCTATAGATTCTATGCAATTTCACTCAAGATACCAATGACTTACTTCACAACCAGACCAAATATTTCGAAAATTTATATGGAACTACGAAAGACCCCAAATAGCAACAGCAATCTTGAGAAAGAAGAAAAAGTTAGCAGAATCATGCTACCTGACATCAGACTATACTATAAGACCATAATAATCTTAATAGCATAGATCAATGGAACATAATAGAGAACGCAGAAATAAAACCATGCCTTTACAGTCAATTAATATTTGACAGAGGAAGCAATAACATACAATGGGCTAAAGATAGTTAATTCAATAAATGGTATTGGGAAAATTTGATGGATATGTGCAGAAAAAAAGAGACTACACCACCTTCTTGCACAACACATGAGGATAAATTCAAAATGGGTTAAAGGCCTGAATGTTAGACCCAAAACCATAAAAATCCAAGAAGATTACATAAGCAGTAAAATCTCATTTTCTCATAGCAATATGTTTTCTATCTCCTTGGGCAATGGAAACAAACAAAAAATTTAACAAATGGGACTACATCAAACTAAAAAGGTTTTGTACTGCAAAGGAAACTATCAACAAAATAAAAAGACAACCCACTGAATGGGAGAACATATTTGCTGATATATCTGATAAGGGGTTATTATCCAAAATTCATAACAAACATGTAAAACTCAACACCAAAAAAATAAACAATACAATTGAAAACTGGCAAAGGTTCTTAACAGACACTTGTCCAAAGAGGACATACAGATAGCAAAGAGACATATGAAAAGATGCTCAACATCACTAATCATCAGAGGAACGCAAATTAAAACCACAATGAGATATCACCTCACACCAGTCAGAATGGCTATCATCAATAAGTCAACAAACAACAAGTGCTGGTAAGGGCATAGAGAAAAGGAAACCCCTCTGCACTGTTGGTGGGAATGCAGGTTGGTGCAGCCACTGTGGAAAGCAGTATGCAGATACGTCCAAAAAATTAAAAATGGAATACCTTATGACCCAGCAATTCCACTTCTGGGAATTTTTCCAAAGAAACTCAAAACACCGCTTAAAATGAACATAAGCACCCCCATGTACATTGCAGAAATATTTACAGTTGCCAAGATATGGAAGCAACCCAAGTGTCCATTAGTAGATCAGTAAATAAAACACGTATGGAATACTACTCAGCCATAAAAATAAGAAAAGAAAATTTAAACCTGGACCCAGAGAGTATTGTGCTAGGCGAAAAAAACAGTCATTGAAAGAAAAATACTTTATGATTTCACTCATATCTGGTATCTAATGAACAAACTGAACTAATAAACAAAATAGAGACAGACCCATAAAGAGAGAGCAGGCTCACAACACTGGGTGGTGTGGTCAGGGCATGGTGTGATTGAGCAAAAAGTAAAAGGGATTCATGGACATGGACAACAGTGTTGTGATTGTGGGGTTAGAGGGGTAGAAGAGGGATAAATGGAAATGAAAAAATAAAATTAAAATTAAAAAAAACAAAAAAAAAGACTGACCAAGTCAGAGGAGAGGAAAAGATGCTTATGAGGGTAGAGGAGAAGAAAGTTAGGACTTTAAATTTAAAACTATATTTGAATACTACAATCATAAGACTATTGGGAAAGTCATCTCTTGTAGCCCATTTTTTGTATGTTTAATGGGAATACAGAATTGTATCTAATAGTATAGTGTATGCAAATTCAAATATAAGTGCTCAGCAAAGAGAAAAAAACAACTGAGTTAGTTCAAGAGTTCTACTAGCCATTACTGTTCTTCGGTGTGCTCTAGAACCTGAATCGCTATTCCTGCATCCCGCGTGCAGGAAAAAGTGTTGCCTCACTTTTTCTAAAGTCAAGAACTTATCTCTTTAACTAATCACTCTCATTTCAGTGTCTAGAATAACACTTGACATGTAAGAGTCAATAAATATTTGTGGAATGTAGGGAGAGAAGTAAAAAGAAAGGAAGAGAAAATTGTGAGTATTTTGGTGCAGTGAGTGTGTCTCTATTTTTTGTTATGGCATGACTCCAAAGAGAAGTCATTTGCTTTACCAGGTTTGAGGGGAAAAACAGCAATGAATTCTAATACTTGTGTGAAAATATGCTGTGCTGAACTTTTGAAAAATGGAATTCTCAGGGATAATTTTGGCTGTACACAATTTCTACGTATGTGCTGTAGAACCTACCTGCCAAGTAAGATGCAACTCTATTGTAATAATTGTAACAATATGTACTCATATAACCAAACTCACTAGGTTCATAGAAGAACTAAATAGATTAAAATATATAATGGCATTCTGCATAACAGTGTTGTAGTATGCAAATGCCAGGTAAAATCATTTTTATCACTATCTGACTTCACCCACTAGTATATCCTCTTATAAAGAACTCTGTCACATAACTACTGTACATAGTTCCTGTAGTTGCCTGGCAAAAGGAATTTTTACAGTTGAATTACTGGAGATAATGCTACCCAGAAGACAGGAAAATTAGTCAAGGAAGAAATATCTGCTACTCATTCCATCAACCACCTTAGCCTTGTAGCACTACTGACATTCCCATCCTGGTTCTGTGGCATTTGTCAATGGAAATGCTCACAAACAGCTAAAAGTTGTTGCTACCATTGTTGAACTTGTAAGCATATATTAATTGCTCTTTGGGAGGTGTTTTGTAATCTAATGACACCTCAACTGGTCATTCACTGCTAAAATAGTGTAGACAAATATTTAAAGTAGTCAGTGTGTCTTCAGGCAGACCTAACTTCATGTAGAAGTTCTCTACTTATTTGTCTTATGAGTTTGTATGGGTCATTTATCCTCTCTGCATCCTCTTCCTCGACAATAAAATAACATGTCCATAATTCATCTCAAAATTAATTAAGAGGTCCGAAATAGAACTCTTCAGCTAGCCACCTTAATGCTCATACCGTAGTCCTATTCATGTATATGGCATCCCTCTACCCCCAGGTAATTGAGACAAAAACTTAGGAGTCATCATTCATGCCTTTCTTTCCTTTACCCATTCCCAATATCCAAACATCAAGTTTTGTAGGTCCTTCTTCCAAAACACTTTTCATTCCTAAAAACTTCTCTCAGCCTTCATTACCACCACCCTACCACACACTATTATAATTTCTTTGAACTTCAAACCCATTTAACTGGTTTGTTTTTCTCTCTTATTTCCTCTTATAATAATTATTTTTAAACCTCAAATCAGAGCATATCATTACTTTGCCCTAAACCTTTCAATGGGTTTCTTTTCATTCCTGTTAATATAAAATCAAAATTCCCATACCATACCCTACAGAAATATTTTGCATATTCTATGGATTGCTTACTTTTGTGACTTCATCTCCTACCCTTTCCCTATCACTCACTACTGTCCTTCTCTTCCTGAAACACATCATACAGTTTTCCAGCTAAGGTCTTTGTCATCATTGTTCTTCCTTTTGCCTGGAATACTCCCTAGTCAGTGTCAACAGATTAGCTCATTTTCATCATTTGGAGTTCAGTTACATCTCAGAGAATGTTTCCCTGACTACCTTCAACAAAAGTCTCCTGTTTCTTATTGATCTCAATAATCCCAACATTTTTATGAGCTTAATTCTCTCTTTTATTTATTTTCTCAAGAACTAGACAGTAAATTTTATGAGATCAGAGATCTTATCATAATTGTGTACTCTCTTTGTGACACATAGAAATTTCTTAAAAATATATTTTTTATTTTGTACACACCTTTTCTTAACTGCTGTTCAAGTACAGTTTTCCCCTTTAGCCCCAACCACCCCCACCTCCCAACACCCTCGACTTGACTTTGTCCATGAGTCCAATATATGTTCCTTGACAACACTTCCCCTATTTCCAACCATCTTCCCCACTCCGGTCTCCTCTGTTCACTGTCAGTTTCTTCTTCACTTCAATGTCTCCAGTTACATTTAACTTGCTTGTGTTCTGTTGATTAGTCTCCACTTATAGGTGAAATTATATGATATCTCTCTTTTACCACCTGGTTTATTTCACATAGTATATTTCTCTCCAGATCCATCCATGCTGTCGCAAATGGTAGGAGATCCTTCTTTCTTTCAGCTGTGTAGTGTTCCATTGTGTAAATGTACCACAGTTTTTTGATCCACTCATTTACTGATGGGCACTTAGGTTGCTTCCAATGCTTGGTTATTGTAAATTGTGCTGCTATGAACATTAAGGTACATAGGTTCTTTTGAATTGGTGTTTCAGGATTCTTAGGGAATAATCCCAGTAGTGGAATTGCTGGGTCAAAAGGCAGCTCCATTTTTAGTTTTCTGAGGTAATTCCATACTGTTTTCCACAGTGCCTGCACCCATCTGCATTCTCAACAACAGTGTACTAGAGTTCCCTTTTCTCCACATCCTCGCCAGCACTTGTTGTTTGTTGATTTGTTTATGACAGCCATTCTCACTGGTGTAAAGTGATATCTCATTGTGGTTTTAATTTGTATCTCTCTGATGGCTAGTGATGCTGAGCATCCTTTCCTATGTCTCTGGGCCCTCTGTATGTACTCCTTGGAGAAGTGTCTGTTCCGGTCCTTTGCCTAATTCTTAATTGGGTTGTTTGTCTTCCTGGAGTGGAGTCATGTGAGTTCATTATATATTTTGGAGATCAAACACTTGTCTGGTGTATCACTAGCAAATATATTTTCCCATATAGTTGGTTCCTTTTTCATTTTGCTGATGTTCTTTAGCTGAGCAGAAGCTTTTTAATTTGATGAAGTCCCATTTTTTAACTCTTTCCTTTATGTTCCCTGCTCTAGTGGATATATCAGTAAAAATATTGCTGCATGGAATATCTGATATTTTCATACCTATGCTCTCCTCTAGGACTTTTATAGTTTTGCAACTTATATTTAAGTCTTTTATCCACCTTGAGTTTATTTTTGTGTGTAGTGTAAGCTGGTGGTTGAGTTTAATTTTTTTGCATGTAGCTGTTCAGTTCTCCCAACACTATTTGTTGAAGAGGCTCTTTTTACTCCATTTTATGGTTTTTGCCCTCTTTGTTGAATATTAATTGACCATAGAGACATGAGTTTATTTCTGGGCTCTCTATTCTGTTTCATTGATCTTGTGTCTGTTCTTATGCTAGTACCAGACTCTTTTGATTATAGTACCTTTGTAGTACAGTTTGATATTGGGTAGTGTGATCCCTCTGACTTTGTTCTTCTTTCTCAAGATTTCTGTGGCTATTTGGAGTTGTTTATGATTCCATATAAATTTTTGAATTTTTTGTTCTATATCTGTGAAATATGTCATTGGTATTTTAATAGGCATTGCATTGACTCTATAAATTGCTTTAGGTAATATGGACATTTTTATGATGTTAATTCTTTCTATCCATGAACATGGTATATGCTTCCATTTCTTCGTGTCTTTCTTAATTTCTTTCTTCAGTGTTGTGTATTTTTCTGAGTACAGATCTTTTACCTCCTTGGTAAGGTTTATTCCAAGGTAATTTTTTTTTCTGGTCTATAGTGAATGGGCTTTTTTCTTGATTTTTGATTCTGATATTTTGTTGTTGGTGTACAAAAATGCCTTTGATTTCTGAATATTGACTTTGTATCCCACTGTTTTGCCAAATTCACTTATTAGGTCAAGTAGTTTTTTGGTGGAGTCTATGGGATTTTCTATATATGCTATCACGTCATCTGCAAACAATGACAGTTTTACTTCCTCCTTTCCTATGTGGATGACTTTTATTTCTTTTTCTTCTCTGATCACTGTGGCTTGGACCTCCAATACTATCTTGAATACAAGTGATGAATACAGACACCCTTGTCTTGTTCCTAATCTTAATGGGAAAGATTTTAGTTTTTGCCAATTGAGTACGATCTTGGTTGTAGGTTTCTCATATATGACCTTTACTATGCTGAGGTATTCTCTCTCTTCTACCACTTTGCTGAGTGTTTTTATCACAAGTGGGTGCTATCCTTTGTTGAATGCTTTTTCTGCATCTATTGATATGATCATATGCTTTTTGTCTTTCCTTTTGTTTAGGTGGTGTATAACTGTCATTGTTTTGTGAACATTGTAACCATCCTTGTATCCCTGGGAGGAATCCCACTTGATCATGGTGGATGATCTTTTCAATGTGTTGCTCGAAGCAGTTTGCCAATGTTTTGTCGAGGACTTTAGCATCTATGTTCATCAGCCATATTGACCTGTAGTTTTCTCTCCATGTGGTATATTCATCTGGTTTTGGGATTAGGATGATACCAGCTTTATAAAAAGAGGTTGAGAGTTTCCCTATTTTTTGAAATTTTTGGAATAGTCTGAGAACAATAGGGATCAGCTCTTCCTTAAATGTTTTGTAGAATTCTCCTGGGAAACCATCCAGTCCAGGGCTTTAGTGTGCCTAGAGTTTTTTTATTACTGCTTCAATTTCACAGCTGTTCTCAGCCTTTTCAAGCTTTCTCCTTCTTCTTCATTCAGTTTTGGAAGATTATATTTTTCCAGGAATTTGTCCATTTTGCCCAGGTTTTCAAATTTCTTGGAATATAGCTCTTTGTTGTAATTTCTTACTGTCCATTGTATTTCTGTGGTATCAATTGTGATCTCTCCTCTTTCATTTCTGATTTTATTTCTTTGGGCCCTCTCCCTTTTTTTCTTGATTAGTCTGCTTAAATGCTTGTCTGTTTTGTTTATCTTCTCAAAGAACCAGCTCCTGGCTTTATCGATCCTTTGAATTGTTCTTTTAGTCTCTATGTCATTTAATTCTGCTCTGATCTTCATTATTTCATTCCTTCTAATCACTCTGGGCTTTGTTTGTTTTTGTTCCTCCATTTCTTGTAGATATTTTGTTAGGTTGTTGAAATATTTTTTATCCTTTTCAGGTAGGCCTGTATCACTATAAACTTTCCTCTCAGAACTGCCTTCACTGTGTCCCATAGGTTTTGGGCTGTTGTGTGCTCATTTTCATTTGTTTCCAGAAAGTTTTTTATTTCCCCTTGGATATCATTATTAACTCATTCATTGTTTAATAGCATGCTATTCAGTCTCCATGAGTCTGAGTGTTTTTGAGTTTTTTCCGTGTGGTTGGTTTTTAGTTTCAGGCCTTTGTGGTCCAAGAAAGTGCTTGATATGATTTCAATTTTCTTGAATTTGTTGATGCTTGCTTGTTTTGTGTCCTGCCATCAGGTCTAGCTTTGAAAATATTCCATGTGCATTTGAAAAGAATGTGTAGTTTGCTTCTTTGGGATGAAAGGTTCTATATATATCAATTAAGTCCATTTGATCTAAGACATTATTCAATGCCACAATATCCTTGTTAATATTTTGTTTAGAAGATCTATCCATTTTTGACAGTGGCTATTAAAACCCCCTAGTATAAGTTGTTACTGTCTATACCTTTCTTGAAGTCCTCCAAGATTTTCCTTATATATTTGGGTGCTCCTATGTTGGGTTCATATATATTTACAAAGCTTGTGTCTTCTTAATGGATTCTTCCCTTGAGTGTTATGTAGTGTCTTTCAGTATCTCTTTTATGACCTTTCTTTTGAAGTCTGTTTTATCTGATATAAGTATTTCTACCCTGGCTTTTTTTCCCCTGTCCATTTGCTTGGAATATTTTTGTCCAACCCTTCACTCTCGGTCTGTGTAGGTCTTTATGTCTGAGATGGGTCTCCTGTAGGCAGCATATGTGTGGGTTATGTTTTCTTATCCATTCAACTACCCTATGTCCTTTGATTGGAGCATTTAATCCATTAACATTTAAGGTTATTATTGATAGGTACCTATTCATTTTTCCCTCTTTGTACCTGTGTTCCTCTCTCTCTTTCTTCCTCTTCTTATAGCAGTCTCTAGCATCTCTTGCAGTGCTCATTTGGTCAATGTGTATTCTTTCAGTCTTCTTTTGTCTGAGAAACTCCTTATTTCTCCTTCCATTTTAATCGAGAGCCTTGCTGGGTAGAGTAGTCTTGGTTGCAGGCCTTTGTTTTCCATTACTTGAAATATTTCTTGCCATTCCCTTCTGGCTTGTGGTGTTACTGTGGATAAATCAGCTTCTAGTGTTAGCTTTGCACCCTTGTACATTACTTCTTATTTCTCCCTTGCTGCTTTTAAGATTCTATCTTTTTTGAACTTGGCATTTTAATTATGTTGTGTCTTGGAGCAGGCCTCTTTGGGTTAATCTTGATTGGTACTCTCTGTGCTTCCTGAACTTGCATGGTATTTTCCTTCTCCAGGTTTGGGAGGTTTTCTGTCATTATTTTTTGAAACAGGGTTTCTATCCCTTACTCCTTTTCTTCTCCTCCTGGTCTTCCTATGATTCACATGTTGTGTTTCATGTTGTCTTGCATTTCTCTTAAGGTATCTTTATATTTTTTGAGTCTTCTTTTTTGTGTAGCTGCTCTACCTGGATATTTCTTTCTCCCTTATCTTTCAGCTCACTAATTTGGTCCTCTGCTTCATACAGCCTGCTTGTAATTCCTTCTAGCATTTCTTTTTTTTTTTAATTGTATTCCTCATTTCTTCCTGGTTCTTGTTTAAGGTTTCTATTTCCTTTCTCAGTCAGTTCCTTGTAGTTGCCTGTGAGTTCCTTGAGCATCCTTATCACCAATCTTTTGAATTCTATATCTGATAGTTTGCTTGCCTCCATTTCATTTAGCTCTTTTAGTGGGGAGTCTTCTATTTCTTTTGATTGCTGTCTCTTTCTTTGTCTCCCCATTTTAATGGACTCTTTTTGTTTGGTTCTGTGATTCCTAATGCTCTGCTTTGCCAACTCTCTTTTTAGTGTGAACTTCTGTGGTTGGAGTTCTGTGGGACTCAGTGTGGGGGTCTCTTTGATCCCCTTGCCTGGGTGCTCTAGGTTTGCCTTTCTGTTTGTGTGTTGTCTTTTCTTGCAATTGGGCTTTTCCTGTTGGTGGGTTCTCCCCTCTGCATGTTTACTGATATTCACAGCTCCCACCTTATCTTGTTGTTATCAGGGGCAGGGTGAAGGTAAAATGGGGTAGAACCATGGGGGAGTGTTTTGTGGGAATTAAAGTACTAATAAATAGGGAACAGATAGGAGACCCTTGGAGAAGTACCACAATAAGCATGATAATTCATCTAAATAGCCACTTTTTATAAAAGGTAAAAAGGACATAAGATTCTTATGAGGGTGGGGAGGATGTGAGCTGACTCCAGAAAGCAGAATACCTATGTAAAGTTAGATGATGAGATATAGTGAGAGTAAGTGAAAGAAACTTGGCATGGTGTGGGAGAAAATAAAGTTAACCACAACAGTAATAAAGCTCAGGAAGATAGCAAAATGGGCCAAAACCCGGAGAGGGTGCTGTGTGGTTTTTGGGACAACAATAATAAGACAAACAATATTTAATCCAAATAAAAAGAACAAAAATTAAAAGACCGAGTAGTGTGTTTTTGGAATACAGGTTCAGTGTCAGAAGAGAAATTAAAATGTAATAGGAAAGGTAGAACAGGAAAACTAATCAAACAAGGGAATCAAACAAACAAAACAAAGAAAACTAAGTGTAAGGAAGTTTAAAAAATTAAAATATATATTTAAAAAATAACCAAAAATAAATAAAATAAAAAATAAAATGCAAGTTCTGAAGGATATCAAAATGAAATTTTTTTTCAGTTCTTGGCATTAGCCTTCTGATCTCTCTCTGGATCTCTCTTTGGTCCTTTCACAGCACCACATCTTATTGTCCTACACTTGCAAGAATAAGAAAAAAAAAGGGAAAAAAGAAAGGAAAGAAAGCCCCCTGCTGACCTTAAACCCACCAAACGGGTTTTGCTGGTCTTCCTTGATGCTGCAAGCAGAGGGTTGGCTGGGCTCTGTTTTTTGTTTTCTGTTTCTGTTTTTTTTTCCTCTCCTGTGGATCTGTTAGAATGGGGTCGTGTCTGGGCTACTGTTTTCTCCTCTAGCTGAGCCCTCAGAGTGCAGCAAGACCCACACTCTCCACATGCATCAGGCCTGCACCTTTAATCCCCCTCCATGTACAGCCATTTGATTAGTCTGTGAGGTGCACAGGGTGGGAGCAGCTTGCACCCCTCCTCTTCACTCTTTGCAGGCATGGGCACTGCACACGCACCAAGTCCTTTTTGGGCAGTTTAATTTCCCCATTAAGTCTCTCTGGGGACAGCTTCCTCTTTGTCTCCAGTGACCCTGCTTTGATCAGTCTTAGGGGTGCCCTTATTTGAAGCAATTCATGCCCCTCCTCCTCCTTCTTCTCTGTCCCTGCTGCCCGCAGCTGCAGTGCACCAGAAGTGCTAGCATAGTGACTGGGAACCTTTTTTTGAGTGACTTCCCCTTGTTTGCGGGCAACCTTTCCTAACGATCGCTGGGATTTTCACTCGGCCCAACTCTGACCAGTCCCGGGACTATCTGGGTCATGGTCAGTCATGGCCTTCCTCTTCCCGCATCTTTGGGTGTCTCCTGGCTCCCCAATTTCTCCAGTATTGTCGCAGCCTGTGACCACTGCCTCAGCTGTGGTGCACCGCCTGCTCTGTGTCTCGCACTGCGCAGCAACTAGGTCTCTACTGGTTCAGGTCTGTGACGTCCCTGCTCTGGGAGGAGAGGGACCTGGCAAGTTAAAATCTCTGAGCCAACTCTCCTTCAAAGCTCCTGCAGTAGCCACGGACTGCCGCAGCCATGTCCATGGCACAGGACCCGGGGGACCTTCCTTATGGCCTACAAAACTTCCTTACCATCCATTTTCTATCATCCTGTGCAATCTTTAGCTTCCAAACTTCAAATAAGCTGGAATTTTGTCGGCTGATCACTCATTTCTTCAGAATATCAGCTAGGTGTCCCAGTTGGGTGCACGAGCAAGAGGGTTTAGCTCCCACCTACTTCGCCACCATCTTCCAACCTCTCAATAAACAATTTTGACTGATGGAATGAATGGTGGAAGAGAAAAAGAGAGAGAGAGAAAGGGGAAACTGACTTATTGAAATATGGGATTCCTAAGGATAATTTTGACTATACACAATTTTCACCCTGTATATTTAGAACCCATGTCCTGAGTAAAATATAACTCCACTGCAATCATATCTGTATAACCTAACTTGTTAAGCTTATAGAAACTCAATGAGATTAAAATGCATAATAGATGTTTTTAAAAATATCAAGCACCATGCAAAAGTGATATACAAGCATTTTTATATTCTCATATTTGGATTCTTGGTATATCCTGTTATATTAATACTGAACATAATATAGCAAACAGTATTCATGTGAAAGTTACAATGGTTTTGAAAACAAGAAACAGAAAATCCATTTCAACATAGTTTAAAAGATAAATGGAATTTATTGGCTTACATATCTGAAAATTTCCAAAGATAGGGTGACTAATCTAGACCCAGGCTCTGTTTTCTTTACGAGTCTCTCACCTCTCCCTTTTTCTCACTGCTGGCTTCATCTTTAAGCCAATGGTGGGAAGGCTGTGTATTCTGCCATGACAATATCCACAGCCAAGGGAGGCAATCTTTTTTCATGGCTTTCTCTTTTCCCTTGCTCCCCACAAATATCCCACCCAGTCTTCTTACTTGCACTGAGTCACGTGCCATTTTGTGAACCCTTTCTTGTGTCCAAGAATGGTTGGTTGTCTCAGGCCTGGGTTGCTACACTAACAGCTGTCAAGGAAATAAGAGACAAATCAGACTCATTCGGAAGCTGGAAACACCTGCTTCCCCTGAAGCACTGGTGCTGCTCCAAGGAAGAAGTGTAAATCCCAAAGAGTAAACCAGGCAGGAAGGAGCACTATATCCACTCTATTTATAAAGATTAAATGGCTTCAGGCAGGTAAAGCACTTAGACAATTAAACAATATCTAGGATATGGAAAATGCTCAGTAACACTAACTACTCTTTTGTTGGGACTAAAAACTAATCAACTTTTCTAAATAAAATTCTAGAACTTTGGGAAACAAAGACTTGATATCAAGCCAAGAGGAAACATGGTCTCATATAAAGTATTTTGTAGATTTTTTTTTGCTTGAACTGATATTAGATATTATTGCATATTTTCAAGTTAGATTTTGATCAGTGTTTTAGTATCTATACCATAAAAGACACAACTTAAAATGCTGCATAAGACATTAAGTTTAAATGATAGCTTCCTCTAAGAGCTTAGAGGCTAACTCACAACCTGTGTTCTATATCAAGTTTCAATAACAACATAAGTTAGGTATTAAATAAGTGGAGCTGTACCAACATGCAGTAATAGTGTAAGTTAAATATTAATATTGTATGTAACATAAATATGGATACATAATATAATATACATTATGTATATATTATGTATACATAATATATATATAGAAATGCTAAATAATTGGTTCATTGCAAGAGTATTTAACAGCCCTGCAAAGTATGGACTGAATACTTGCTTTAGGATTAGTATCTAGGCAATACTGAATAATTTATTACTCCTCCCCTAGCTTTAATCTCCTTACCTGTAAAATGTGCCTATCTCATTGGGTTGTTGGTAAGAGTTAAATTGAATGAGCTGCTACAATAAGGGCCATCACCGTGCCTGGCATATCGTGTACTTCATAAAGGCTCTTAGAATCACCATCCTCATTATGATTCGATTTTACAAAATTCCATAAAAATAAGTCAATTGAAACAGATAGAATTTGGTCTCAGTCTTAAAGAAGTATAATATTTAAATAGCAGGTAGCTGGCAATATAATCACAAGTCAAAGTTGAGAACTCAGTAAACAGCCCAACCTGTATAAGGGGGGATATGTAAGAACAAATCATATTTGCACAGAATCATCTCACTAAATCTTTCTATTTATAATTTAAATAGCTATTATCTTCCCTCACCCCATCTTCAACCCAATTCACATATACCTGCTTTTTAACAAACAGGGAAACTGAGGCTGGTAGTTAAGTACTTCAAATCATTTTCAAAATGAGGTATATTTCAAAGGGAAAGAGACCTTATTTACTGTGGAAAGTCAAGAAAGGAGCACATGCCTAGCTTATTAACGGTGTCCCATGACTATTGAATGGGTGATGATGGAGTAAACATAAATGAGTTAGGATGACTTGTTTAGAGTTGTCTGACTAGTAAAGAGCAGAGATGGAACTGAACAAGAACCAGGGTCTCCTGACTCCTGATCTTTTTAAAACTTTTCCTGTGGTACTTGACTGCCTCCCTCCACATTCAGGAGTTACCAACAGGAGACTCATAAGAAGCCTCTCTTGAGAATACGATGTCAGAAGCTCAGGTGAACACATGGACCATTATGTTCTAAGAGTGATGAGGAAGGACAGGTCTGGTTAAAGCCTCAGTTCTTCCTTTTCTAGACCCTCTGTGACCTTGGATAAGTTAATTAACCTTTCTGTATCTCATTTCCCTGAGCCATAAAAGAGGGATAAAAATATTTATCTAACAAAGGGGTAAAATTGAAGGAAACAATGCATGTAGACCACATAAAACTGTGCTTAGAACATAGAAAGCACTTGTCATTCAGAAAGTTGCTGTTTTCTTTGATTCTCCCACCTCACTCCTCTCCCCACTGCATTTGAGTGTATGAAAACTCCTGCTGCTCCCTGTCAGAGCTGATGTTTGTTTTCTGAGCTCTAAGGAAAGCACTCTCGAAGAAGGGGGTAGGCAATCTCTGCTTCATCGAAATCATGCCAGGGAAGCAATCACCTACCTTATCACATACATGATTCAAATCGGGGAAAATAGCCAGTATTCCACGTCCATGGGTCTGATAATCGGGACTGACCACATAATTTTTTGGGCCCAACGCAAAATGACAATGTGGGGTTCTTTGTTCAAAGTGTATTAAAATTTTTTAAAGAGCAACAACAGAGCATTAAACTAAGTAGGAGACCCTTCCGAGCACATACACAAGTTGAAACCAGCCCTACAGATGCTTTGAACATTCTATTTCTCCCCTTCTCATCTTCCTTCATAGTCATCTTTTTGCTACTTTTGCCCCAAAAGCCTAGCAAGAAGTGTTGCTCTCTCCCTTGATCTTTGCATTAAACTTCCTTTGCCTTCTGGAATCCAGCGACTTGAATTAAAATTTGGATCCCATCCCTTACTAACCTGTTTGACCATACGGATTGACCATAGAGAAGGCGTAATTTCTCTTTACCTCTATTTTCTGATGTGAAAGTTGAGAATAATGATAATACCAACCTTAAAGACCTATTATTAGGACTGCATGAGCTAATAACTGAAAAAATTTAAAATAGTACCTAAAACAGTGGTTCTCAACCCAGGCTACACATTTTAATCACCTGGGAGCTATTAAAAAATGCCATTTCCAGACTTCATCCATAGCCAATTAAATCAGAATCTTTGAGGGTGAGGCTAGGACAACAGTAGCTTTAAAAAGCTCCTGAGAGGATTCAAATGAACAAGAGGATTTGGGGCCACTTGTCTTGTACACAACAAGTGCTTAACAATAAATAATAACAATAAATAATAAATGTTATAATAAATAATATAATAAATTATAAGTGTTGGCTAGCTATTACACAGTTAGCTAAACAAGGAAGTAAAACATTCTGTGTTTCAGTTCTTCCCCTGGATCTACTCTGCATTGTGCTTCTTTCTCACTCTCTCAGCTGCTTTGATGCAAGGTATACCTGCAACTAATGTAAATCAATACCAAAGATGTCTACAGTACTCCCACTGAGATGAAGGTGTCTTTGCATACAGTTCTTCCCGTTAACCCAGAGATCAGACGGAAAAAGTCAACTCCTCTAACAGGGACTTCCTTTGATATCAAGGGGTTGTATATTCCAAAAGCTCATCACACTGGATTTTGGGGGGCAGGAAGAATTTCAGTCAAGTCACCAGAGATCCCTAAATAATGCAAAGCAAAGAGAGGCCAGGAAGTGGGGAGAATAATAATATCTTGAGCTTGTATTTCTTTCCTGTAAATGTGGATAATCATCTTTCTGAAAATGTCCTTTTATCATATTTGTGATGGTTGCACATCCATTATGAATATAGTAGCTCATGTGCAACATTACCTGATAAATATTGAGTATTCTAGGCTACATTTAATTCCAAGGCAACTAAAATCATTTGTGTTTCTGCATAAGCAGAAAAGGTTCTGATCACACAAAGCTTAAAATGGTAGGGCCTTGTATGAGTTGTCCTTCATAATGGATCTACCAATTGGGACCTGAACTGGGGTTGGGATAGCAACTGGAGGAGTGGTCAGTTGAGTCAATTTGGCCTCAGGATCATGAGGATCTTCATTTTGGGCTGAGGTTCATGGATACATTGTTTATGTGTGTGTATCTATTAGGCTATGATGTAAAATGGAATATTATGGTGTAATTCAATGGCTAAGAAAAAGAATAAATACACCCTATTAGGGGACAGAATTTATAAACTGGTGACTCACAGGATACATACGGTGAATTGAGACTGGGTGAATTAGGGGTTTTAATATTGTTTATTTTGTTCTTTATTTAACAAAAGAGGTTTTGAAAAATATAAATTAATAGCCAGCAGTTAAATGTCAAGTAATTTCACTTTTTCGTTTCTTTTTTGCATTTCTTAGATTTCTTTTCATCAACCTTGTAATTATATCTTTAGGTTTGTTTGTTTGTTTTTATTTTAACCTTGCACTCTATAGAGTGGTTCCCTGGCTGCTCCAAGCACCCACCTGGTCCCACATCTTGTTATCTTTAGATTATTAACTATGTTCCCCATTCTGCAATTCACATCTTTGTGGCTATTCTGCAACTACCAATAAAATACAGCTTTCAGCTTCTCTTCAAATAACCAGAATATCTGGAAATAATAACTCTGCATTTCACAGGCCAGTATAGTCCATGTCAATTCTTTCCCTCAAAAGGAAAAAGTCTGATAGGTAAGCCAAGTGAACCATTCTATGTTATATTCTATCCCTGGGTCCTTTGGCTTGACTATGATTAGGGCCTGCCATATGCCCCTGCCTTAGCCTACATTTCTGACCTTTTTGTTGCCCCATCTTCTGTTCTAGCCAAACCAGAGAGCTAACCACCCAGTAATAGTTGCCTCTATCCTCTGAATGTGTGGCACTCTCTCTATTCCAGCCCCTCTTCCAGTAGAATAAAAACTTTATCAAAGCCCCACTTAAATTTATAGACTTTCCATAAAGCTTTTCTGTACCTTCTTCTATCCCTTCTGGTAGGTCCCATCCCTGAATCCTACATGTGCATTGCACCTCTTTACTGACCTTGTGGTATTCGCAGTTCTGTACAATATCCCATCCTAACTTATCAAGCTCCATCTCCCTGAGCATGTCAGGAGCTCCCTGAATGCAAGAACCATGTCCCATTTGTTTCTGTCTCCCATCCATTGCTCAGACCAGTGACATGCATGTAGCAGATACTCAATAGTTGTTTGACAAATTGGGTTACAAAAAGACTTCACTGTAAGGTTATTCATTACAAAACAGTTTGAAATAGGCAAAAAATCGAAAACAATCCAACTGTCCATCAGTTGAGTTTAAATAAGTTATGGCACCTTCATACAATGGAACACTCTGAGACTATTAAAAATGATTAAGATCTATATTTGCTTATGTAGAAAGACCTTCAAGACCTATAACTAAGACAGCAACTGGCAGAACCATGCAGATAACATTATCCAAAAAAATTTTAAGGTGGCATTTCTATGTATAGAAAAGATCTAAAAAGATATTTATTGTATGCTTACTATGATCCAAGGACTGTTCTAAGAGCTGTATATATAGAATTAAACAAAACAAAGTCTCTATGAACATGGAGTTAACATTCTAGTGGGGAAGAGAACAGAGAGAAAAAGTATATTTGAGACAATAAGTATAACAAAAGGAAGTAAATTAGGAAAATTTAATAAAGAGTGGCTGTTGTGGGGAATATTTCTATATTATAAAGGTGGTCAGGAAACACTTCTCTGATGAGGAATTATTTCCCCAGATACCTGAAGTGAGAGAATTAAGTCACACAGTAATTTGGGGGAAGAGAACTCCAGGCAAAGGACCAGCAAGTATAAAGATCTTGAGGTACAAGTGTACTTGGTGTGGTAGGATAAAATAAAAGGAGTGGTGGTAGGAGATGAGATCAGAGAATTACTTGGAAATAACATTTTGATTTTTATCCTGAATAGAGCAAAAAGAATGTCAAGCTTCAGAAAAAAATAAGAGTTTGGTAATGGACACATTACATTTGAGAAACCTGTCAGAGCTCCAGGTGGGAGGTAGACAGATAATCTAGAGTTCAAGAGTAATATTTAGGTTGGCAATATAAATTTGACATACACAATTCAACATATGCAAATCAATCAATGTAATGCATAACATTAATGAAAGAATTCATAAAAATCATATGATCATATCAAAAGATGCAGAAAAGCATTGGATAAGATACATCCATTTATGATTAAAACACAATAAAATAGGAATAGAAGGAAAGTACTTCAACATAATAAAGGTCATATATAACAAGCCCTCAGCCAATACCACACTCAATGGTGAAAAATTGAAAACTTTTCCTCTAAAATCAGGAAAAGGGATGTCCATTCTTACCACTCTTATTCAACATAATTCTGGAAGTCCTAGACAGAACAATAAGGTGAGAAAAAGAAATAAAAGGTGTCCAAATTGGGAAAGAAGAAGTAAAAGTGTTACTTTTTGCACACAACATGATTCTGTACATAGAAAACCCTAAAGACTACACTAAAAAAATTATTAGAAACAATAAACAAATACAGTAAATTTGCAGGATATAAAATTATTATATAAAAATCCACTGTTTTCCTGTATACTAACCATGAAACTTCAGAAAGACAAATGGGGAAAAAAAAACAATTGCTTTTGCATTTGCAAGCAAAAGAATAAAGTCCCTAGGAAAAATCTTAACAAAGGGTGCAAAAAACCTATATACTGAAAACTACAAAGCATTACTAAAAAAGATAGAAAAAGACAAAATGAAATGTGTCATGTTCATGGATTGGAAGAATCAACATAGTTAAAATGGCCATATTACCCAAAACAATATACAGATTTAATGCAATGCCCATCAAAATCCCAAAGTCATTTTTTAAAGAAATAGAACAAAAAAATCATAGACTTATATGGAACCACAAAAGATACCTGAATAGACAAAGCAATTCTGAAAAAAGAGAATGAAGCCAGAGGTATACTACTACCTCACTTCAAATTATCCTACAGAGCTATGACAATCAAAACAGCATGTTATTGACAGAAAAACAGACACACAGGTGAGTGGAACAGAATTGACAACCCAGTTATAAAACCTCCTGTATATGGGCAGATAATTTTTGACAAAGGAATGAGAAACACACAATGGAGAAGAGAAAGTCTCTTCAATAAATGGTGCTGGGAAAACTGGAAAGCCACATGCAAAAAAAATGAAACTAGATTACAGTTTGTCCCCATGTACAAAAATTAATTCCAAGTGGATCAAAGACTTACACATAAAATCTGAAACAATAAATTACATAGAAGAAAACATAGATGCTAAACTTATGGACCTTGTTTGTGGACAATATTTTGTGAATTTGGCCCCAAAAGCAAGAAAAGTCAAGGCAAAAATAAATAAATGGGAGTATATTAAACTAAAAAGTTTCTGCACAGCAAAAGAAACAAACAAAAAAACAAAGAGGCAATCAACCAGATGGGAGATATTTACAAGCAACAGCTGTGACAAAGGTTTAATATCCAAAATATGTTTAAAAACTCATAAAACTCAACACCAAACAATAAACAATTCAATTGAAAAATTGACAGGGGACTTGAACAGACACTTCTCCCAAGAAGATATACAAATGGTAAACAGAGATGTTTATATATAGATACTTAACCTCACTAGCTATTAGGGAGATGCCAATCAAAACTACCATGAGACACAACCTCGCACCTATTAGAATGGTTATTATCAACAAGACAAGTGATAAATATTGGAGAGGTTGTGAAGAAAAGGGCATCCTCATTCACTGTTGGTGAAAATGTAGACTGCTACAACCACTATGGAAAACAGCCTGGAGGTTCCTAAAAAAATTAAGAATAGTGCTACTGTATGACCCAGCAATCCCTCTTCTGGGTATCTACCCCCCAAAAAAACCCTCAAAAACATGTATTTGCAAAGATATATGCACTCCTCTGTTCATTGCAGCATTATTCACAGTGCACAAGACATGGAGACAACAAAAGTGTCCTTTGATAGAGGATTGAATAAAGATGTGATACATATATAATAATGGAATACTACTCAGCCATGAGAAAAGACTAAATATTGCCATTTGAGACAATATGGATGGAACTTGAGAATATTATGCTAAGTGAAGTCAGTCAGTAAGAAAAAGCTAAGAACTATTTAATTTCACTCATATGTGGGATATAAAACTGAAACTCATAGACACAGCAATGATGTGGTGGTTACCACAGGGAAGGGTGTTGGGTGTGGGGGGTTATGGGAGGCTGACTATACAGTGACAGGAAGTGGTTTGACTTTAGATGGTGGGCACACAGTGCAATATACAGATCTAGAATCATAGAAATGTACACTTGAAACCTGTATAATCTTATTAGCCAATGTCACCCCAATAAATTTAATTTAAACAAAAAATTTTTTAAAGAGAATGTCAATTTCCATTAGGTTCCCAGGTGCAGTGGGTTCTCCTGGTCCTACACTTTGAGCTCTCTCTCACCCCTGGGACTAAGATCAATGACATCCAAGTGAAGTTGTGAAAACTTCTCTCAAGAGGTTAACCTGTGGTCATTTTAAGTTAGATCTGTTTTTCACTTGCTTGTTTTCTTATTTTTCGTTAGTTTTGAAAGGGAGCTGTAAAGAAAAAAAAATGGTTTCTAATAAAAAATGAATAGAGGGAAAAGCCTGTTAGGCTTTAGAAAAAATAAGAGTTTGGTAATGGGCATGTTACATTTGGGAAACCTGTCAGAGCTCCAAATGGAAAGTAGACAGTTGATCTAGAGTTCAGGAGTAATATTTAGGCTGGTATAAATTTGATGTGTAAATGGTATTTATATGAAAACAAATGTAGAAGGCAAAGAGGTTTGAGGACTGAGCCATGTGGTATTCCATCATTTGGGGGGTTCAGAAAATTGAAAGAGACAGCAAAGCTTATAAAGGACCACTGAGGAATGAGGTAAAGGAGAGACCTATGTACTCTCAAAAAGAGGATGAGAGAAATGCCATCAAATTCTGCCAAAAAGTTGAATGAGTGTAGGACTGAGAATTGACCACTGAGTTTTGTGACTGAATAAATACTATCTTAGAAGAGCGATAAGGACAAAAGCCAGAGTAAACTGGGAGCCTAAGAGAGAATGGGAAGGCAAGGCTAGCAATAAGATTATACAACTCTTTCAAAGCCTTTTCAAATTTAAGAAATACCAACAAAAGGAGATGTATTCTAGAAAAAAAATTGGCCTCTTCTCCACAAAAATGTCAATGTCATAAATGATTTTTTAAAAAGCTGAGCAAATGTTCCAGATTAAAGGAGATCAATAAAACATGATTAATAAATTCTATAAAGATTCTTGATTGAACCCTGGATAAGGGGAAAATTGTTATGAAAAACAACATTGAAAAAATTATAAAATTTGAATATGGACTGAATTTTAAATGAAGGTATTGTATCAATGCTAAACTTCCCAAATTTGATCACAGAATTGTAGTCATATAAGGGAATGCCTTTGTTCTTTGGGAACATATTCTGAAGCACATAGGGGTAAAAGATTTTGTAACTTTCACTCAAACGACTCAGAAAAAAAGTACATATACATAAAAATATGTATATAAAATACATATAAAATTCATGCATGAAGAGTATAGAAAAATATATACAAGTAAAATCTGAGTGAAGTTTACATGGAAGTTCTCTATTATTCTTACCTTTCTGGAAATTTGAAATTATTTTCTAATAAAACATTTTAAAATATTACGGTGGTTGTTTCTGAATAATAAAATAATAGGGTTTTTTCTATCTCCTTATCTCTATTTTCTTTTCAATGGCAAACAGTGATCAATTACATAAAATATAAGTATTTTTTAATGATAAGAAAATGTATCAACTTATCAGTCACTCAAAAGGAAAGTGTTTTAATTACTAGGGCAAAGGCTAATTTGATGAGAAATATTTACCAGATTTTTTAAAGGTTTTATTTATTTATTGTCAGAGAGAGGAGAAGGGAAGGAGAAAGAGAAGGAGAGAAACATCAGTGCAAAAGCAAAACATCAATCGGCCACCTCCTGCACATGCCCCGACTGAACAGGGACCGAACCCACAACCAAGGCATATGCCTCAACCGGTAATCTAACTGGCAACCTGGCAACCTTTTATTTTATAGGACGATACCCAGCCAAGTCACACTGGTCACAGCCAGATTTTTTAAAATTATAGACAGATCTTTAATAATGAGATTATATTGCCACATACAATATGTCATGGGCCAGTGTTTACTTAACAAAAAACAGAAGTTCACTTCACAAGTTATACAAATGTCTAATCACTATTTTGTACACCTGAAACTAACGCAATAGTTTGTCAACTATAATTGAAATTTTTTTAATTATAAAAAAAGAGAAAATTAACAAATTTGGATATTGCTTTAGGTATTTTAATGTTAATTATAAAGATAAAGCACCAAATAAATTGGCAATTTTGAATTTTATATAACTCAATTGCCAGAGTTTTCTTTGGGCTTAAATTATTATCTCTTTCTTTTATCTTGACCATCCACAGAGGAAATATCTCAAAAAGCAATTAACTCTAGCCTTTAGTCTCCCCAAGAAATCTCTAAAATGTTTTTGTGAAAAAAAGGGGAAGAAATAGGGTAATCATAAAATATCTGTTTAGTCAGATTCTCACCCTAGGGAAACCTCGTGTAATACCCATAGCTATCAGAACAAGCTTGCCATTATCACATAACAGATTTGTGGTAGAAAGTCAATAGCTACTTGTTGATAAATTAACAAGAAAGGGAAGAGAATTTATATTAGAGACAACTTGACTTTGCAAGATTTAGCGAGGTTAACATCAACTCTCACTCTCTCCCAATATACCAAATAAAGACCATAGTGTTAGGAGGCTGAGTGGAATTTTTTTAAATGTCAATTCATCCAACAAGAAGGATAACAATGTTGACCACAAACCTTAGAGAACTTTCTTGACCTAATAGTGAAATATGGGATAAAAAATTGAGGGTTGGGGGGAAGTAATCAGTGAAAGAGGGCTGAACGACCAAAATTTTGCTACCAAGATTTGTAACTCAAATGAACCAAGCCATTTAAATTAAGCCTTAAGCCTTGGCTGGCATGGCTCAGCAGATTGAGGGTTGCCAGTTTGATTCCTAGTCAGGGCACATGACTGGGTTGCAGTCCAGGTCCCCAGCAGGGGGCGCATGAGAGGCAACCACATATTGATGTTTCCCTCCCTCCCTTCACCTCTCTAAAAAATAAACAAATAAAATCTTTTAAAAAATTATTGTCTTAAAATGATTATAGAAGTATCTTTAGAATTATCTTTTTATAATTATGGACATATCTTTTTAGACTTACATTGTCTTGAAGGTATTTAAAATTATATATGTATTAGCACATGTATCTCAACTTCAGTTTCTGGCTGCATGGTAGACTAAATACTCTGGCTCACTTGACTAAAACTAAATAAAAAAAGAAATACACCAAGTATACACAGCAGTAAAGCTGAACCACCAATATACTAACAGTAGTTATTATTCAGTGGTTAGACCATGAGCGATTTTAATTTTTTCATTTTTTAAATAAATTTCTAATAGTAATAAATAAATATATATATAAATTTATTGAGTTGGCCAAAAAGTCTGCTTAGTTTTTTCCTTAAATAAAAGACATATTTTTCATTTTCACCAATAACTTTATTGATTTGGATATTTTGAATATGTTGGCTATCTCCCATGTGGTTTAACATTGATCATCCTCAAAGGATGCCTCAATTTGACCTCTATCAACTTCAACTGCTCTACCGGACCATGGATCATCCAGCGAGAAACCTCCAACATGAAACTTAGCAAACCACTTTTGACACAACCGATCAGTCACGGCACCTTCTCTATACATTGCACAAATCTTCTTTGCGTTTCAGTTGTATTTTTACCTTTCTTGAAATAATAAAGCATAATATGCCAAAAACGTTGCTTATTTTCTTCCATCTTCAATATTAAAATGTCTACACACTATTTCACCAATTTTGATTTTTTTAAAGTACATGCTAATATGACAGCTGTCATAACACAATTTAACAAAATTGTTTCAAATGAAGTTAAAGGCAATTAAGTGCTACTAAAGCCATCTTATGGAAAAAAACAAACAAACCCATATTTTACTGCCTTGACAAACTGGCAAGCAAGGAAGGATTCTCCAGAAAACTGAAGTTAAGGAAAAACAGAAGTCCAATATGGTAAGCAGAGGACCAGAGCTCACTTTCACCCCTAAGAGCATCATCTGAGCTCAGATAACTTTGGGCTTCACTTTTTATGTCCTCACAGACAGTGAAAAGATGAGAAAAATCTTTCAGAATGGAAAACCTAGATTCTAAACATATACTTGACCTAAAAAATTATAACCTCAACATTCAAATAAGTAATAAAGTTGTACCTCTTAGGATTAAGAAATGAAACTAGCTATCTACATCTTGTTTCTGAATGGAAGCCAGGAGGAAATATTTAAAAGTTAAAAAGAGTGCACATATCCAAAAAATGTAATTTCCATATTGGATAAACAGTTGAAATATATATTTTTTAAAGATAACATTTGCAATAACACCAATGAATGAATCTAACCAAATATATACAAGACCTTAACAACATCAAAAACCTGTGAAACTTTTTTGAAACATATTAGATAAGAGCTAAATAAATGTAGAAATATACCATGGTTCATAGATAGGATGACTCAATATTGTAATGTTATCACTTCTCCTGAAATTGGTCTATATTATCAATCCAAATAGGTTTTA
The DNA here is from genome assembly GCA_004026545.1 of Mormoops blainvillei. Taxonomy (NCBI): domain Eukaryota; kingdom Metazoa; phylum Chordata; class Mammalia; order Chiroptera; family Mormoopidae; genus Mormoops; species Mormoops blainvillei. The sequence goes on along the minus strand of PVJD01007977.1, from coordinate 38,515 downwards.
CTTTGAAACTTGACAAAAAATGTAAAGTTTAAGTAGCAGAGCAAAGACCAAGAACAGTCAACACAGCCTCTAACAGGAAGTATATGATGGAGATATTTCATTTACCAGGTTATGAAAATCTAATATTTAAGTTATGAGGGTACTGGTCCAGGGATATATGAATAGACTGTTGAAACAATATCAAGACCCAGAAATATATCCATGCCCATGGAAGTTTAGTTGAAGGACAAGTGGGAAATATTGATTTTTCTATAAATAGTGGTAAAAATAAAATAAAATTAACCACTCACTAAAACAAGATAATTGCATAGGAATTAAAGACCTAAATATGAACAGAAAAGGTACAACAATTTCAAAAGGTGATATAGAAAAATGTCTACACCATTCCATTCAAGGAATTCTCCAATTTTCTTGGAGTTGATCTGGGAGTGGGAAAGGATTTCCTAAACATGATAGAAGTAGAGCCCATAAAGAAAGAGAGCTAAACTCAATTAAATTAAAATTAAGATCATCCATTTATTTAAAATACCATGTGACTAAGACTATGAGTACTCCCAATTATCAATGTGCCCCTCTACACTTCCCATCCTCCCTTGGGGCCCCATAAATAGATGCAATTTGCACCGTAGTAACTGACATAAGCCATTTCAAGGCCTAGAATGTGAAGACATCTTATGCAGTTCTCCAGTTCTCCTTACTTTTACCCAGCAACTTTGAAGGCCATGTGTTTTCTAAGGCACAGAATCAAGAAGAAGAACCACGCTACCACTAGCAGAATTTGTTATTCCACTAAGATTCAAGATTTATTTGTTACCCCCAATTTAGCCTGTCCTATACTGTTTTATAAGCTCCAGAGCAAAAATGGCAGCTCTAAAGTAGAGAAGACAATTTTAGTACATCTAACTGATAAAAGATTAGTATCTAATATATTTTAAAGCTTCCATAAGCCTATAAGAAAAAGACAAACATCCCAGTAGAAAAATGATCAAAAGGTTTGAAAGGCCTATTTCATAATGGTCAATAACAACATAAAAAGATTTTGTTTTTCTCTTCAGGAAATGGAAAAAAAGGTACCTCATCATTTCCACTCCCACCAATATGGCAAATTTTTAAAACCTAACACTACCCAGTGTTGATACAAATGTAGAATAGGAATTCTCATTCATTGTGAATGGAAGTATAAATCAATATGACTACTTTGGAAAACATCTTAGCATTACCTAATAAAGGTTAAGAAGTCCATAATCTTCAAGCCAGCAACTTTGCACTAAGTTATATACTTTTGGCCAGTGCTGCCCAATAGAACTTTAACTATGATGGAAGTAATCTATAATCTGTTTGTCCAATACAGTAGTCATTTGCCATATGAGCCTATTGCATGCTTGAAATGTGGCTACTGTGATAAAGCACACAAATATTATATTTTAATTCATTTTTATTTCAATTGAAATATCCATATGTGTTAGTGGCTAATGTGTTGGACAGCACAGGTCTGAGGGTAAGGAGACAAAACTGAATTACTTAAACTTCTAGGAGAAAAAAAAGTAGATACAGTTTTTCCTATTCCTCTCACTAACTACAACTAAAATTCTGGAGAGAAAATGGAGGAGATACATATGACTCTGAACAGTGGAGAGAAGGCAAACTGGTTGAGACAAAAGGACCTAAAAATGACTAGTTTCCTGATGATTGTTTTTGTCTCATATACACCAGACTTGGGGCTAAGAATCTAGCAATTGCAAAATGCCAAGGAAAACAGACAGGGGAATAAAGACCCCCTGAAATCCTTGGTCTCTCTAGCCAAAGGAATAAGAAACAGGAAACCTAACAAGACAGAATCTGAACAAGACAATATCCTTTCACTCCAGGCAAACACCACATTAAAAATCTGTGGCTCCAACTCCACCCACACTATCAAAGGCCAAATGGTGAGCCTAGGCTTTCACCCTCTCGAGTCTGTAGTGAATTGCCACAACACCTCTATCCAGATGGGCTCTCAGAATGCCATGTGAGGAAGGGACATATGCCCCCACCTGGCAGTAATATGGTCCTTTCCACCTCCCCTCTGAGGTGGTGTAAGAGGAGACCTAGTGGAGAATCGGAGTGCTCACTATCACCCAGCAGCTTCACAAATGAGGAATTCCACCACAGGGGTCAACAAAGGCTGAGTGGGGAGTTTTTACTTCTGGTTGTTACAAGGTTGTGACTCCTACTAACCCTGCTGGAATGGTGCCAAAAAAGCAGCTAAAACAAAATGTTTAAGCAACACCAATTTCTCATAGAATAATATGAGACATCCCAGGTTTCAAAGAAAAATCATCCACTCACCATACCCAAAACCAGGATGATCTCGAGCTGAATAAAAAAATGTAACTGATAGATGTCAATACCAAGACGACAGATACATTGGAATTATCTGACAAAGACTTTCAAGTAGCCATCATAAAAATGAGTCAGTGAGCAATTATGAACATGTTTGAAACCAATGAAAAAATAGAGTTCTTCAGGAAAGAAATAAAAAGTCTCAGCAAAGAAATCAGAAAGAACTAAAAGGAAATTGAGGAAATCAATGAAATAGAGAGCTGGGTTTTTTTTAATCAATGAAATAGACAAACTTTGAACAAGAAGTTTGAAGAAAAAACAAGAGAAGATTGAATTGCCAATATTAATTGAATGAAACCATTGATTTCACTAGAAACTGTATGAATCAAAAACATAACAAGGAAATACTATGAACAACTATACTCACATAGTTTGGCAACTTAGGTGAAATGGACCAGTTCTTCCAAAACTACAAACTACTACTACTTGCCCAACTTAAAATAAATTATTTGAATAGTCATACAACTACTGAGGAATTGAATTAATAGATTTAAAATACTCCCCCTCGAAAAAATTCTCAGACCCTAATAGTTTCACTGGAGAAGTCTACCAAATGTATAAAGAAAATCAACACCAATTCTATTCAGTTTCTTTGAAAATATAGGAGTGGAAGGAATATTTCCCAATTCATTTTATAAAATCAATATAAACCTGTTACAAAACCAGAGAAAAAAGGTACAATCTAAAAAAACCAAAGACCAATAACCTCCTTAAATGTATAAGCAGTCAGAAACCTTAAGTCATTAACAGCAGAATTCAAAAGTATATCAAAAACATTATACACAATGACCTAGTGGGATTTATTCCAGAACGCAAGGCTGGTTCAACATTACAAAATCAATCAATGGAATCCACAATGTTAACAAACTAAGGAAGAAATACACCCAATTATGTCCATCAATGTTATGATAAAAACTTTCAGAAAAATAGGAATAGATATCAACTTCTTTAGATTGTTAAGCGAATCTACAAACACTTGCAGTCCACATTAGACTCAATAGTGAAAGACTGAAGGGCTTTCTCTCTTAGGACTCTGAACAAGACAAAGATGTCCACTGTCACCACTCACATTCAGCAGAGTGCTGAAGTGCTAACCAGTACAATTCAGTAAGGAAGGTAAATTAAAGGCATAGACACCTGAAAGGAAGAAATAAAACTACCCATATTTACAGATGACATAACTGTCATGTAGAACATCCCAAAGAATCTACAAGAAAAGCACATAGAAATAATTATCGAGTTCGGCAAGATTGGAGAATATAAAATAAATATGCAAAAAACAAAGTGTGTACTACAAAATTTGAAAAATAATATTTTAATAGCTCAAAGAAAAGCTGAAAAACTTAAGTATATATCTAACAAATCATACATGATACTGATACATGAAAACAACTCAATGCTGATAAAAGAGTTTAAAAAATTAAAATAAATTGTCAGACATACCATGTTCATGTATTGGAAAATTCAACATAGTAAAGATGTCAATTCTCCCAAAACAGGTTTAACACAATTCTTACCAAAATTCAAGCACAATTTTTGTAGCTATAGACAAGATACTTCTAAAATTTATGTGTAAAAGCAAAGAAACTCAAATAGTTAAAACAATTATGAAGAATAATAGAAGGACTCAGCCTGATTGATTTCAATGAACACAGTAATCAAGACTGTACAGTATTGGAAAAGGGAAAACACATAGATAAATGGGCTGCATATGAAACAAAGTAGAAGTAGACCAACACAAATAAGCCCAACTGATTTTTGACAAAGGTACCAATTTAGTGAAGGAAGAATAGCATTTTCAACAAATGATGCTGGAAACAAGTGGACGTGCACAGGCAAAAAATTAAGCCTCCATGTAAGTCTCACGGTTTATACAAAAATTAACTCAAAATGGATTACATACTTATGTAAAACAATGAAACTTTCTTTATCTACTTATTTCATTTATTTAAGGAATTATAAAACTCAGCATTTAAAAAGCAAACAATCCAACTAAGAACATGGGTAAAAGACTTAAAAAAGAGGACATTTCACCAAAGAAAATAAACAGATGGTAAATAAACACATGAAAAGATGTGCAACACCATTAGCCATTGGGGAAATGTGAAGCAACACCAGAATGTGATTCCACTATACAGCTATCAAAATGGGTAAAATAAGACACAATGATAACACCAAAAACTGGCAAGGATGAAGAGAAACTGTTACTGAAACATTGCAGGTGCAGAGGTAAGCTGGTACAGCCACTCTGGAAAACCATTAAGCAGTTTCTTACACAACTAAAGATGTAATTATCACATGACACAGCAGTGGCTTTCCTGGGCATTTATAATATGAAAATGAGGGCTCCAGTACACACCAAAACCTGGACCAAACTGCTTATAGCAGCTTTATTTGTAATAGCCCCAAAGTGTAAACCCCTAAAGTCTTTAATAGATAAATGGTGAAACAAACTATGGTGCATCCATACCATGGAATAAGACTCAGCAGTGAGAAAAAGTGAGCTATTGTTACATGCAACAGGCTACATGAATTTCCAGAAAATTATACTGAGTTAAAAAAAAAAAGTAGTCCTCAAAGGTTATATACCACATAGTTACATTTGTATAACATTCTTGAAAAAGAGACAATTATGAAAGTGGAGAACAGATTATTGGTTGCCTCCCCTGGGTTAAGGACAGAGGTGGGGTCTGAGGGAAGTAGGTGTGGCTTGGAGAAACATCAATATCCTGACCGTAACATTTAGAGTTCTATAAGATATTCTGATAGGAAAAAATGAGTTTATGTGGGACCTCTGTATTATTTCTTATAACTTCACACTTGTCTACTATTAGTTCAAAACAAAAAGTTTAATTTTTAAAACACTGGAAAGAACTCAAATATCCATCAGCAGTAAAATGTAAAAATAAATTGTGATTTATTCATTTACACATTGGAATGAAAGCAAATGCAAAAGATAAATTTAGTACCAAGTATTATTTCTAAAAGAAAGAGATGATTTCAGGATGGGCATTTAAGGCGGTTTCAAAGCAAAGGTTATATTTATTCCCATAAACTGAGTAGTGGATACACAGATAGTCACTGTATCATTATTCATTATACCCTATGCATTTTTATAAATATAGCATTCTTTTGAAAACATTTTAATTTTTAAGTTCTTTTAAATGTAAAACAAAAATCTTTCAGTTTAATTTATTTTAAAGGATATTTTTGAATGCAGCAATAAACTAGAGATTAAAAAGAAAAGTCCAGGGCTCATAGTAATATGTCATGAATAATCTAAATAAAAAATAAGCAGTGCATGTAGCAATTAAGATTCAAAGTTATGTTCTGCTTCTGTACAGTCAGATAACATAGAAGAATGATTTTTATTTTTTAAAGTAAATTTTATTGATTATGCTCTCACAGTTGTCCCTATTTTTTCTCCACTTTACTCCCCTCTGCCCTGCAAGGCTGCTCCCTCCAGCATTCCCCCCACCTTAGTCCATGTCCATGGATCGTACATATAAGTTCTTTGGTTTCTCCATTTCATATACTATTCTTAACCTCCCCCTGTCAATTTTGTACCTACCAATTATGCTTCTTATTCCCTGTACCTTTTCTCCCTTTCTCCCCTCTCCCTCTCCCCACTGATAACCCCCCATGTGATCTCCATTTCTGTGATTCTGTTCCTGTTCTAGTTGTTTGCTTAGTTTGTTTTTATTTTTTAGGTTCAGGTGTTGATAGTTGTGAGTTTGTTACCATTTTACTGTGCACTGTTTTGATCTCCTTTTTTTAGATAAATCCCTTTAACATTTCATATAATAAGTGCTTGGGGATGATGAACTCCTTTAACTTTACATTATCTGGGAAGCACATTAGCTGCCCTTCCATTCTAAATGATAGCTTTGCTGGATAGAGTACTCTCGGATGTAGGTCCTTGCCTTTCATGACTTTGAATACTTCTTTCCAGCCCCTTCTTGCTGGTAACGTTTCTTTGAGAAATCAGCTGATAGCCTTATGAGAACTCCTTTGTAGGCAACTGTCTCCTTTCTCTTGCTGCTTTTAAGATTCTCTCCTTATCCTTAATCTTGGATAATGTAATTATGATGTGCCTTGATGTGTGGTTCCTTGGGTCCAACTTCTTTGGGACCCTCTGAGCTTCCTGGACTTCCACCCTAGTTCCTTTGCCAAATTGGGGAAGTTCTCCTTCATTATCTTTTCAAATAAGTTTTCAGGGTCTTGCTCTTACTCTTCTTCTGGCACCCATATGATTCCAATGTTGGAGTATTTAAAGTTATCCCAAAGGTTCCTCAGACTCTTCTCATTGTTTTGAATTCTTTTTTCTTCATTCTGTTCTGGTTGAATGTTTAGTTCTTCCTTCTGCTCCAAATCATTAATTTGAGTCCTGGTTTCCTTCCCTTCACTGTTGGTTCCCTGTATACTTTTCTTTACTTTATTTTGCTTAACCTTCGCTTTTTCCTCTGTTTTGCAACCATATTCAACCATTTCTGTGAGCATCCTGATTACCAGTGTTTTGAACTCTGAATCTGATACATTGGCTATCTCTTCATCGCTTAGTTGTATTTTTTCTGGAGTTTTGATCTGTTCTTTCATTTGGGCCATATTTCTTTGTCTCAGTGCTCCTGTTATGTTTTAAGAGGCATGGCCTTAGGTATTTACCAGGGCAGGGCAACTCATGTTGTTGCATTTGGGCACTGTATGTGGGGAGGGGTCAGAGAGGGAACTATGCCACTTGTTCAGCTCTCCTCTGGTTTTTAGTCACTTCCCACTCTACCCACAAGCAAATTGGGCTCTTCTGTTGCTGATTCCCAGATGGGTGGGTTTGTGTACATTCTGGGACTCTGTGGGTCTCTCCAACCCACTCTCCCATGACACTGAGAATTTCTCCTGCTGCTACAACCACCACAGTTTTTTTATAGCCAGAGGTTTTGAGGCTTTCTTTCCCTGCACTGGAACCCTGGGTTACATGACCTGTCTCACTCCCCAGTTGTTCCTCCCAGTTTATCTGCATGCAGATGTGTGACCACCCAGTCCTCCAGCCACTGCCTTGCCATGCATACTCTCCACCCTGGCTGCCCATCTCTGCACCCCCTACCTGTCTGGATGAATGTTTCTTCTTTAAATCCTTGGTTGTTGAACTTCCATATAGTTCTATTTTCTGGAAGTTCTGATTGGTTTTTGTTTTTAAATTTGTCATTGTCCTTCTTTTGGTTGTGCAAGGAAGAAAAGTATATCTACCTACACCTCCTTCTTGGCAGTAAGTCTATAGAAGAATTATTAGAATGTAGTTTGAGACAAGATAACAGTGAGATGAAAGATGAAAGTCAAACATAATTTAAGGTTAAAAACAAGGCAACCACTTTTTAAACAACATCATGACATTAGGTTAGGTCTTGGAACAATGACAAAAGGTCAAACCTGCCAATGCCCCAAATCAGAAAAGTGTTTTCCCATTTTGGTGAAGACTCAGGACACTCTATCCATCAATCAGGTATGTTAACACTTCTGTATAAGTATAGCTTTAATGAAAGCACAGAGCATTTTAGAATACAGCACTCAATGAAGGAAGAACCTAGAGAATTCTGGGCATGTTGCAAAACCAAAACATGAAGGCAGAGGATACTTAAAAGCAGAAATTTAGTGCAAGTTCCTATCAAATTTGGAACAAATTTCATATTGGGAGAGGGAGGATGAGTCCACAGTTAGCTCTTCCCACAGGTACTGCTTTTGTAGCTTAATGGAAATTAGCAGTAATATCTGACCCTTACTGAGCACTTGCTGTGGTTCTGGGATGGTATTAAGTGCTTTACCTGCATTGGTTCATTTAACAGTCACAGAATTCCTCTGCAATGGGGCTATTATTTCCCTGGTTCTATAGGTGGGGATCTGAGACTCAGTGAGATTAAGGGCTTACATGAAGTCATGCCACTAATAAATGGTAGAGCTAAGGCACAGACTCGGGTATGCCCATCAGACTCCAGATCCAGAGCTCTTATCCACTGCACATACTACTTCAGTGTCAAGAAATGTGAAGGCAAAGAAAATTGTAAGGGTGTCTTCCTGCTTAGGAGAGGGATGGAGAGCACATATAACAGTGACATAAGTAACTTAATACTGGCCTACCTTAGTCAACTGCAAGAAAGTTCAACTGACATGAGCTTAATTTTTTTAAGCGATTCGATGGCCCATTCCACCTTTTGAGCTTGGTCTACTTCATTTCCTCCTATCTGTACAATGGTGATTCAAACAAGCTCAGTGGGGATGAGAAGGGGGAAGCTTTGAGGAACCTGAAATGTATCAATTCATAGCATTTTCTCTCACTGTTCAAGAGAGGACTTAAGGGGAGGAAGGAAATGCTAGATTTGAGGTGGTCAAGAAAAGAAATTTGGATTCCTGAAGCAAGAACTTAACTTACTGTGTGAAGGAGAGTGGACATCCACTTTTCTGTTTTGAAGGTGGGCACAAACCCAACTTTACCTGCTTGTTTGGGAAGTGAAAAGCCATTTTACAAGCAGTGAATGTACCCTGCAAAAGGAGTTCTGCTCCCCAAAAGGCAAAATGCTTGCCCTGGTGTAATATAACAGAATTTCTACCCAATGGCAGAAATAGCAACATGTTTCCTGAGGATTAAACTTGCAATTTATCTCAGAAAATAGCTTGTGTTTTGTATCTGAATATTCATAAAATAAAAATAACTTGATTTGCTGGCAGTCTGGGCCCCAAAGCAGAGGGGTTTATGGGAGAAATATTTCTGGGTTTTCAAGAAAAAGAGCAGGACCAGAGAAAGCAGGAGTGGGGTGGGAAGGCAGGTCAAGCCTCTGCAAAGAGCAGGAACATGAAGGTGTTAGCAGTGCATATGTGCTGGTAAAGAATATAACTTCTCTGTTCAGGATACTCAAGACTGAACTTGAAAGACCCAGTTGCCTGGCCCAGATGGTGGGGACTCTCATGTGTGCCAGTGCAGAGCTGGAGAGGTTGTCTCAATGCAAGCTGGCCGGGCCTCCGGCCAGGAAGGTAGAAGTGAAGCTGGAAGCTGGGGGAGGCATGCTTATCCTTTCTAGCAGAGGTGCCCTTCAGATCAGGGCTCCTGTCTACTTTGGTGGCAGTAGCTTGTAGAAAAGCAGGGAGAATATTCGTGATATTCTTTGTCTCTCCACTCTCTGCCTTTCCTTCTTTCTTCCTCCCTCCCTTCCTTCCTTCCTCCTTTCCTCCCTCCCTTCCTCCCTCCCTTTCTCCCTCCCTTCCTCCCTCCCTTCCTTCCTTCCTTCCTTCCTTCCTTCCTTCCTTCCTTCCTTCCTTCCTTCCTTCCTTCCTTTCTATGGAAGCAGGAGGATTCATCACATTTATTCCCCAGCTCATTCCTTGCAAAGCTTTGAGGCAGCATTGGCCACATTCTTCTCCCAAGGCCACATTCTTCTTCCCAGGCCACAGCTGCTGGAGCTAACCAAGAGCTGCTTCACCATTTCCCTGGCTTCTCTTAACATGGCCCATACCTGGGCAGTGATCCCTATACAATACTCCACTCAATTACCCAGTTTGGATGTTTTATCTGCTTTCTGCCAGGACCCTAACCTAGGCAGTGAATTAGCTCTGGCTAGTATATGAGGTCCAGAAAGGCAATTTGAAGAGGAGGAAAGAGAGTAGTAGGTGATGAAGGGAAAGAAAGCTCCAGGGCCACATGCTGACTGTGGTCCTTGGCTGTCCTCTCAGGAAGCAGCATGATCATGGAAGCCATATGGTCAGGTTATGCTGTTGCAAAAATTAAGAAAATGCCACTGGGTGTCATTGGGAGCTTGGATTGAGGAGATAGTTTGAAGTTATAGAATAAACGTGGACTTCTGAGTCACACAGGCATGTTAGTGCTGTTCTATCCCAGAGAAAGTTACTTATCTCTGAGGCTCAGTTTTGCCATCTGCTCTAAAACATAACAGTACCCACATCTTGAGAATTTTGTGTGCTAGTTAATTATTAAAGTAACAAATATACATCTAAGACAGGATCTTGGTCTCTATGTTCAAGCGACGGGACAGTGATGAGAGGCTAAGGCCTAGGAAAGTGGATGCTTCCACTGGGGGAGGAGGTGATGGTGTTGAACTATCACTTTGCTAATAAAATTCTGTGGTACTCGATGGAAGGTACACAACACTGGCACCAGATCTGAATTCAAGGTTGTAATCATCCACAAGATATTTCTCCTCTCTGAGCCCCAGTGTCTGCTTTGTTAGGAAAGTGAAGCTTTTGGGCCAGATCAGCTCTTCCTCAGGTATGGTCACAGTCCAGAATTGGGAGGGACCCTGGGGAATAAGGAGAGAAGAATGTGCCCCATTGGTCATAGAAACGGAAATAGTGCATTAAATTACTTTGAGTACAAATAATGTGTTGGCAGGTCATAGCTAGATACATTTGCAGATTTTTTTTTGACCAGGTGTGGTGGTTTAAAATTTTACATTATTTGACAACCTTTAAAAGTCAAGAGGCATTATCAGAAAATTCAGATTACCAGCTTCTTTGAACAGCTGGTTATACTATCCCCTACCCTATTACCTCTGGCATAAAGGTGGCCAGGGCTGAATACCTTCTTCCACCTCAGAGAGAACCTGAAGTCTCCAGTTGGCCACAACCTTCACCTGAACAAATTCATTTGTAGATGTGACATGCCAGGCTCCTGATAGCACTTGAGTGTCTGATACCTAAAAAAACAAAAAAATATAAGTCCCAGTTTTAAAGACCCTGCAACAGCTTAAAAATTTGCATTTTATTTACATTAAAATAGAAAATAAAAATAAAAACTAAGAGTAAATTGGTATAATACCACTGATAATTGCTTCAATAAAGAACTCAATTACATTATTTTGCTAGGAAAAAATTGGTGGTGTCACCTCTTACATAGTTGGTCACTTTTGCCATGTGAGCAGCTATAATCATTTTGAAAACTGGTAAATGAGGAGAAAAAAATCAAAGATGTATTCTTTCTTATATGAACCAATACAGACAACCAATAGTTGATGAGGAGAAATTTCCCTTAATAGAGGTATTTCAGATAATTGCAGAAGGAAAGATAAAATTAGAATATCATTTTGTAACACCTGATAAAATAATGATTTTTATAAACACAATTATCACTAACTTCACAAAATAAGGTAAAGCCAGGTTATTTTGGTCTCCTGATGAGCATAACCAATATCACCTAAAGTATTCTTATAAAAAAATCAAAACTGTATCTAGTCAAATTTATCATTTTAAAAATCTTGCCACCCACTCAAAAATACAGAGGACAGAGAAAATGGTTAAATGATACCATGAGAACACAGCAAAATCTAGACCTAGGAAACTAAATTAATTCAACAAATAGTAAAAAATAATAAGAGAGGGAGTGGATAATGTATGGATAAAGAGACAACCCTAATCAACTAATGGCAGTGTGTGGACCTTATTTAGAACATGATTCAAGAAAATGTGTGAATTAAAAATAAATTCATAAGGCAATTGGGAACATTCATATATTGAGTTGAAGTTCGATGGCATTTGGGATTACTGTCATTTTTTGGTATAATAATTACATTGGTACTTTTTGTTATCAATAAACTTTATTATTAGAGCAATTTTATATAAAAAATAAAATAGAACAGAAAGTAGAGTTTCCATCTATCTCCTGTACCCACAGACATTCACTTCCTCTGCTATGCACATATAGTGTTTCTGTGGAGAAGTCAGCTGCTTGCCTTATTGGGGTTCCCTTATATGTTACATCATGTTTCTCCCTTGCTGCCTTTAAGAGTTTCACTTTGTCTTTGATATCTGCCATTTTAATTATGATGTGTCTTGGAGTGGGTCTCTTTGGGTTCCTTTCGATTGGGACCCTCTGTGCTTCCTGGACTTGTGTGACTTTTTCTCTCCTCAAATTAAGGAAGTTTTCTGTCATTAATTTTTCAAACAGGTTTTCTCTCCCTTGCTCTTCTTCTCCTCTTTCTGATACTCCAATTAGACTGATGTTATTACATTTCATGTTGTCCTTCATTTCCCTTAACCCCTCTTCATTCTTTTTGAGTTTTTTTTCATTTTCTTGCTCTTTCTGGGAGTGTTTTCCTACCGTGTCCTGCAGCTCGCTGATTCAATCCTCTGCTTCATCTAGCCTGCTTTGGATTCCTTCTACTGTGTTCTTCATTTGAGAAATTGTATTCTTCAATTTCTCTTGACTCTTGTTGATAGTTTCTATGGCCTTCTTCATGCTGATATGGTTTGCAGTAAGTTCCTCATAGTTTCCCTATAGTTTTTGGTAATTCTCACTGAGCTCACTGAGTTCATTGAGCTTCCTTAAAACCATTATTTTGAGCTCAGTATCTCATAGTTTACTCACCTATATTTCATTTAGTAATCTTTCTGGGGATTCTGCCTTTCCTTTGATTGGGGATTGTTTCTTTGTATTTCCATTATTTGTCTGCTGGAGCAAAACCACAAAGCCCAGAAAACAAACCCACATCTGTAAAATAATTCCATCCTGTGATCCCACTATCAATAGCAAATAAACCAGTATTAATAAGGCTGTTTCAAGAGTAAGGCTATTATTAGAAAGGGAAGAAATAAACTATAGTATAAAATTTAGTGATTTAATATGCATCAACCTGATGGGCAAAAAATGAATGTTAAAAAGCTATATAGTAAAGAAAATATTGTCAATCATGGAGAAGACCACAGTGGATTTCATCTCAGTAGCCTCTAGTATTTACTGCTTTTTTTTCTGGATCCACCTCTGGTGATGTCAGTTGTTGACCCCATCTGACCTCAGGCAGTCTGTTCTAGATTTCCAGAGATGTACTGTCTGTTGCTGTCTCCTCCAGTTATTAATCTAGTCACTCTTGGCTCAGCAGTCAGGTTTAAGTACCACAGGGTGGGGCAGAATCCCTCCTGGCATCTGGGCTAATGTTTCCCCTCAGGCTGCTGCTGCTCATAGGGGAGTGTTCTGTGTGAGCTCGATGGCTGCTGCTTTTTGGGGGATGACTCAGTACCAGGATCCCAGAGGCTACTCTTTCAGGTCTCTCCCCAAAGTCTCAGTCCCCAGTCTCTCCTCAAGTGCCTCTAATCCACTCTGCCTCCACTTTTGCAGGGATCTACTGTCTGTGTCTGCCAGTGTGCACTCAGAAGTCAGGCCTAAGTATCACAGGGCCAGGGCGGAATCTTTCTTGGGTGTGGGGCTATTGTTGCATCTCAGGCTGCCACTCAGGGCAGTGGTCTGCCTAAGCAAGATGGCTTCTGCCATTGGGGTGCTGACTCAGCCCAAGAATCCTGACAGCTACTTTCTCATTTCTCTCCCCAAAGCATCTGCTCCCAGTCTCTCTTCAGGCATTTCTAGCCCACTCTTCCCCCAGCTTTGCTGGAGCTCAAAGCAAGTGGCTACAGATGAAAATGTATGTGTTGGCCCTTTAAACATCTCTTTCAGCCTCCAGCTGCCCATCTCTGGCAGAGAGCAGCCCTGCTGTTTTTCGCTGCTGGCTGTTATCTGTATACTTTTTGGTCTCTGGTACTGTAGGTTGGGGATCCCTACTTATGATTTAGACCCCACTATTCTCAGGGGGAATCCTACTTGCTGCTTAAATGTCCTTCTAGCACTGCTGCCTGAGGGTGCCCAGCCAGTCTTCTCATATCTCTGCTGCACTCCTTACCAGTCAGGTTTTGCCGAACTGATTCTTCTGTCTGTCTGAGGTTATAAGGCTTCTCTATTGTTCAGTTGTTTGTTCAGTTTGGCTTCTCCACAATTTAGTTATAATTCCATATTGGTTCTGGGAGGAGGTCAATGTGACTTCCATTCACTCCTCCACCATCATGATCCCTCCCAGTTTCTTTAATGGATGCTGGTCTATTCAATTTGTTTATTTTTTTCTTATGTGAGTTTTGGCTTTCAAAGAATTTTCCATTTCATCTAGGTTATTAAATTTGTAGGAATAGAGTTGTTCATAATATTCTTTTATTATGCTTTTAATGACCATAGTTTCTGTAAGTGTTCTCTTTCATTTCTAACACAGTCATTTTTGTCTTCTCTATTTCTTTCTTAGTTAGCCTGGTTAAGAGCTTATCAACTGCATTGATTTTTTTCAAAGAACCAACTTTTGATTTCATTGATTTTCTCTATTGATTTTTTTATTTTAAATTTCATTGATTTCTGCTCTGTTACTTCTGATATTTTTTCTAATTTATTATTTCTTTTATTACTTCTTTTTCTCCACATCCTCACCAAAACTTGTTGTTTGTTGATCTATTGATAATATCCATTCTGACAAACGTTATCTCCTTGTGGTTTTAATTTATTTTTCCGCGATAATGAGTTACGTTGAAAAATCTTTTAATATGTCTATTGGCCATATTCTCTTTGGAGAAATGTCTGTTCGGGTCATCTGCCCATTTTTTTTACCAACTGCTTGGGTTTTTTCGTGTAAATTATTTGATGTAACAATAGCAAATATATTCCTCCATTCAGTAGGTTGTCTTTTTGTTTTGTTGATGGTTCTCTTTACTGTGCAAAACTCTCCATTTGACATGGTCCCATTTTTTCTTCTTTAGTTTTTCTTGCCCAAAGAAATATACAGAGTCCAGCAGAAGTAATATCATTGATTGTAGTTGGTAGGGTATGTGAATGTCTCACATGAGATAGACAGCAATTTCAATATTTCACTTAAAATACTATATGGTGTGCTTGAGTGTAACATTGTTGTTACAGAATTACATGCTTATGATTTTGTAATAAAAGATTTTTGTGTAATAAAAGGGGCATTATTTATCTCTCTGTCTCTCTGTCTCTGTCTCTCTCTCTCTCCATATATATTTTTTTTCTTTGTTTACTAATAGCAATTTGAAAGAGTTTAAATTTATGTGCACTTATGTTGGGTGCATAAATGTTTACAAAGGTTATATTCTTTTGTTGGACTTATTCCTTTATCAGTATGTAATGTCCTTCTTTGTCTATTATTAAAGTCTTTTTTAGGGTATATTTTATTTAACTATTGCTACAGCCCCAGTTTTTTTTGTTTCTATTTGCATGAAATATCTTTTTCCATCTCTTTCAGTCTGTGTCTTTCAATATGAAGTTGGTCTCTTGTAGGCAGCACATGTAAGGGTCTTGTTTTCTGATCCATTCAGCCACCTTGTTTTTGTTTGTTATTTTTATATCCTTAAAATTTTTTAAATTTTTTATTGAATTTATTGCAGTGACATTATTGGTTCATAAAATTAAATAGATTTCAAGTATACAATGCTATAATACATCATCTGTGTATTGCATTGTATATTTACCATCCAAAGTCAAATATCATATTGTTACTACATATTGGACCCACTTTACCATTCACTACCCACCCCACCCTTTCCCTCTGGTAGCCACCATACTATTGTCTGCGTCTGAGTTTTTGTTTGTTTGTCCTGTTTGTTTATTTGTTGCTTTCAGTTTTATATCCCACATATGGGTGAAATTATATGGTTCTTAATTTATTTTGTCAGATTTATTTCACTTAGCATGATATTTTCAAGATCCATCCATGTTGTCACAGGTGGCAGTATTTTATCTTTTCTTATGACCGAGTACTATACCCATAAGAGAGATTGCTGGGTCATATGGTTAATGTACTCTTAATTTTTGGAAGACTCCTAGCACTGTTTTCCATAGTGATTGTACCAGTTTACATTCCTACTAGAAAACCTCTCCAGCACTTGTTGTTACTTGTCTCATTGATAGCCATTTTAACATGTGTGATGTGGTATCTCATTGTAGTTTTGATTTCCATTTCTTTAATGGCTATTGACATTGGGCATATTTTCATATATTTTTGGTCATTTGTATATTTTCCTGAATATTAATTCCTTATCAAAGGTATTGTTTACAAATATCTTCTCCCATATGGTTGGTTGCCTTTTTGTTTTGTTGATGGTTTCTTTTTTTTGTGCAGAAACCTTTTAGTTTGATATTGTCCTATTTATTTATTTTTGCTTTTACTTCCCTTATCTTTGAGGTAAAATTCATAAAATCCTTTTCAACGTTCCTAGCATTATTTATTAAGAAGTGTTTCTTTTCTCCATTGTATGTTTTTGCCTCCTTTGTCAAAAATTATTTGCCTATATACATGTAGGTTTATTTCTGGGCTTTTATTTCTGTTCCATTGTTCTGTGTGTCTGTTATCCTGCCAATACAATGCTATTTTGATTATTGTTACGTTGTAATACAATTTGAAGTAAAAAAAATGTGATACTTCTGGCTTTGTTCTTTATTCTCAGGATTATTTGTCTATTTGGGGTCTTTCATGGTTCTGTACAAATCTGATAATTGTTTGTTCTATTTCTTTATAAAAGGTCACTGGGATTTTAGTGGGACTGCATCAAGTCTATATATTGCTTTGGGTAATATTACCATTTTAACTTTGTTGATTCTTCCAATTCATAAACATGGAATATCTTTCATTTCTTAGATTAGGAGTGTCACAAGGATGTCTACTCTCACCACTCTAATTCAACATATTACTGAAAGTCCTAGCTAGAGCAATTAGGCAAGAGAATGAAATAAAAGGCACCAAAATTGGGAAAGAAGAAGTAAAATTATCACTTTTTGCAGATGACATGATTATATAGAAAAACCTAAAAGCTCTACCAAAAAACTCTTAGAAACAATAAACAAATACAGTAAAGTTGCAGAATATAAAATCAATGTACAAAGATTCATTGCATTCCTATATACTAACAATTAAATTTCAGAAAAAGAAATAAAAAATCAATCCCTTTATAATTGCAACAAAAAGAATAAAATACCTAGGCCTAAACCTAACAAAAATATAAAGGACCTATACCCTGAAAACTATGAGACATTATTAAAAGATATTGAACATCCTAAGTCTTTTGATTGGAGCAGTTAATTCATTTTTCTTGAAGTAATTATTAATAGATATGTAGTTATTGCAATTTTATTATTCATATTTTTCTTTTTTTCTTCTTTTTCCTCTTAAATAAGATCCTTAAACATTTCTTGTAATATTGGTTTCTTGTCTACAAAGGTCTTTATTGGCCCTCTGATTCTAAATGATAGCCATGCTAGGTATATTAATCTTAATTATAGATCCTTACTTTTCATTACTTTGAGTATTTTGTGCCAATTCCCTCTGGCCTGCAAAGTTTCTGTTGCAAAATCTGCTAACAGTCTTATGGAAGCTCCCTTGTAGGTAACTAAATGCCTTTCTCTTGCTGTTTTTCAGATTCTCTTTTTATCTTTAACCTTTGCCATTTTAATTGTGATTTATCTTGTGTGGGCCTCTTTGGGTTCATCTTATTTGGGATTCTCTGTGCTTCCATCACGAGGACAGGGAAGTTGTCCACAATTATTTCTTGATATAGGTTTTCAATGCTTTGCTCTGTTTCTACTCCTTCTGGGACTCCTATGATGCAAATGCTGGTATGCTTGATGTTGGTCCAAAAGTTTTTTATTTTGTTTTGCTGTTCCAATTGTGTGTGTTCTACTGTCTTGTCTTTCAAATTGCTGATTCAGTCTTCCAATGCATCTAATTGTTATTGATCCTCTGTTGTGTATTCTTCATTTCTGTTATTGTATTCTTCATTTCTGACTGGTTCTGTTTTATGATTTCTATCTACATTTTTATGTTGCCTATCTCTTTGTTAAAGTTCTCACTGAGTTCATCTATTCTTTCCCTAAGTTCATTGAACATCCTTATAACCAGTGTTTTGAACTCTGCATCAGGTAGATTGCTTGTTTCAATTTCTTTTATTTTCTGGAGTTTTGTCCTGTTCTTTCATCTGGGACATGTTTCTTTCTGTTATTTTGGCTACCTCTCATGTTTCCTTTTCTTTTCTTTTTTCCTTTTTTCTTTTCTTCCCCCCACCCCGGCATGTATTAGGTAGATCTGCTATGTATCCCAGTCTTAGCAAAGTGGCTTTTCATAGTAATTGTCCCATGAAGCCCCATGGCACAGTCTCCCTGGTCACCTGAGCAGGGTGCTCCAGGGGTGTCCCTGTGTGCGCTGTGTGTGCAATCTTTTGTAGTTGAGCATTTAGTCTTGTTGGGACATCAGTGGGAGGGGCTGACCCTCAAGTTCACTGGCTCTTGAAGAATGGGTGTAATTACAGCAAACTGTTATGTGTGGTCTGACCCCATGAAATGGAATTTGGTCTAGCATGCCTCTGGTACCTGCTGAGTCTACCTTTGCATGCTTCATTTGTGGGGCTAATTGGATAGTGATCTGGTGTAGTCTGAAGCCAGCCACCAGGTATATTGGTTGTAGGGCCTCTTGGGAGGGGCTCTGGTGCAGACCAAGGTCGGCGTCTGCCTATCCCTGGCCTAGAACCACCTGGTACAAGCTACAAAGTGATCTACAGATGGTTACCACCTGCGCTTGGCTTGAATGCTTGGGAGAGGTAAGCTGAAAACTGAGGATAGCCACCACTAGTGCTCGGCTTGAGTCTTCTGATAAGTATAGGACACACCAAGACCAGAAGCTGCCTTTAAGGGTTTGTGGAGCTTTGAGAGATTTTACAAAAGTCCACCTGGCAAAGCAAGAGAGGTCATTTGCATGGAAAGCTGATGGAAGAGTCCAAAGGCTGGACAGTCAAGGTGGGGGTTCAGGGAATCAACATAGCAGTCTAGTGGCAACAAATCAAACTCTCTCAATGTTTTTTGTGAAAGCATTTAGTTTTCTTTCACCTTTGAAGGATAAATTTACAAGGTATAGAATTGTAGGTTAGTGTGCTTTTTTTTCTTAACATTTTAAATATTTTACCACACTCTCTAGGTTTCTGAGTAGAAAATGGATGTAATTCTTACATTTGGTTCTCTGTAAGTAAGGTGCTTTGTTTTGTTTTTTTAAAATCCAGCTTTCTTCAGCCTTTTTTTTTATTATCTTACACTAACTGAAAGGTGAATATGATATGCCTAGGTATAGGTTTCTTTGAATTCATCCTGCTTGATGTTTCTCTGAGTTTTCTAGTTTGTTGTTTGATGTCTGACTTTAACTTAGGGGAAATTCTTACTCATTATTGCTTTAAATATTGTTTCTGTTCTTTTCTCTCTTTCTTCTCCTTCTGGCATTCTCATTATGTGTATGTTAAACCTTCTGTAGTTGTCTCACAGTTCTCGGATACCCTGTTCTCTTTTTGTCAAACACATTCTTTATTTCTGTAACTGTTTTTGATAACTAGCATTTATTTTGGATTCTTTTTTCAAATTTCAATTTTTCTTTTTATAGTAGCCATTAGTTTTGTGTGTTGTCTACTTTTCCCATTAAAGCTCTAGGCATATTAATCATAGTTTTTAAATTCCTGCTCTTATGATTCCAATATGTCTGTCTAATCTTACCCTGGTTCTGATGCTTGCCTTGTCTCTTCAAACTGTGTTTTTTGACTTTAAATATGCCTTGTAATTTTTTGTTGAAGAGTGAACATCATGTGCTGGGTAAAGAGACTGCAATTAATAGGTTTTTAGTGATATGGTAATAAGAAAGGAGTATGAAACACCTTATAAACAGTCTATGATTAGTATGCATTCTTTTGCTAAGCTTGTGCCTCTACACTGTGAACTGCACAAGCACTTCTCAGGGTTTTCTCCCTCCACTTCGGTGGGGTAGGGTGGCTTCCATTACTTGACTTGGGTATTTCCTTTCACCCATGTGGAAGCCAAGAGCTGGCTGATGATGGATATTCCCCTTGCCCAGATCTGATAAAATCTCAGTAGGTTAGGCTCTGATAAAATAATTTTTCTAGGGAAACAGTCCTCGTTAACAAGGACAGAGAGTTCTGATGTATTTCAAAATGGCTTCTTTTCCCCATTCCCCTCTGCCAAAGCACATGGGGAATTTTTCCCAATGTTCACAATGAAGACCTAATAGCATTCCTTCAGGTAAAACAAAAATGTGAGAGCCCCTCATATAATTATGACCCCCTGGAGTTTTTAACTCAGCATTGTCTACAGTGAGCCTCCAACAATTTATCAATTATAGTTCAGGTTTTCCTACCTGGCACTGGCTCTAGAAGATATTTTTGCTTATGGGTTTCTGCTCCGGTAAGTTTTGATTCTCTGTATCCACTCATCTACCTTTCCAGGTTTGGGGCAGTGGTTTGCCATGTGAAGTTACTCCTCTGACAGATACAAGAAAAGTTGATAATTTTTTAGTTTATTTGGCTTTTTTCTTATGAGAACACAGTGGCAACTTGTAAGTTCTGAAAAGAGACTAGAAGTCTATTTTGTTTTTAAAGGTTTCTTCTTTTTAAAATATTCATGCAGAAATATTTATTACAAATGAAGTGATATATCTGGGATACTTCAAAATAATCTGAGAGGATGGAGATACAGGTGAAACACAATCGGTCATGATTTGATCACTGTTGGGCTATGTGATGGATTCAGGCCTGTGTGATGGATTCATCAGTGTTCACTATTATTCTCTATACTTTTGCTTTTATTTTCATTTTCTCAAAGTATGGTTTCTAATGTTTCCTCTTTTTTCCTTCCTGATGAATTTCCAGTAGCTGTAACTCTCCCACAGCCAGGTCCATTTTTCTCCCTCCCTCACTCCCATTCTCTTCCCCCAACCTCTTCTTCATATGAGTTATAAATGTTGAACACAGCTGACTGATGTCTTGAGAAAAATAACTACACCTTAGCAGTATTTCCTATACTTAAGTCCTTCACTCTTCTTCACTCATATCTTGAATACCCTATTCTATTATTTTCTTTAACTTTATTTTAAATTAATTCTTTTTCTTAGACTTGCCCTTATAATATTATCCATGAAGTCAGAAAAGAAAAGAGGTTCAAGCAATACTTTATTATATATAAATGAATCTCAAACCAGTAAAATAAAATGCATTGGTTCATGTACCTCTTTAAATCAATTTGCATTTTACCAGGAGATATGCCTGCTGTGCTCCAGGAAATACTACCCTAGCTTGATGATGGCCACAGTCATGGGGAGAAATACATAAACACCTCTTGCAGTTCCCTCAAAACAATTTAAGTCATTTTATCTCTTCTTTCCTGTTCTAATATTTGGAAGATAATTAAGTGGCAGAATTAGAATCTCTTATTTCTCCAGTGTAGCAGTTTGTACAAAACAGGAATTTCTAAGAGAAATTACACTTACTTTGCTATGCAAATTTTCAATAATTTTAGAAAATTCAATTGTTGTCCTTGCTGTTTATCAAGAAAAAGACGTATAAATACAGGTTTGCTTCTTGAGAGATGATTCAGAACTCTCACTAAAAGAGAGAATAACCGCTTTGGATTCACTTTGTCTTTAGTTTATCTGATAAAGAAACTCTGAATGGACCACAGAGGATGATATTTTGTTTCTGAATACAGTCATATAAAATCAATATACATATAATTGTGGCAGTCCATTTTAGCTGTGCCTGGAGTCTTGGTTCTTTTTCACCTCCTAGATTGAGTTTTCTTTCATAGGATCAGTGCTTTAGAGACCTTGAGGGGGAAAAAATAGAAGTGAGTAAAAGTTTGGACTCTGATTAAATCTTGCAGAATTTGAAAAATGACAATTCTTCATTTCTTTGTTCATTGCAGTGCAACAGGCCCAGCTGCTAAGTGATTATAAGAAAATAAATGCACCAATAAATTGGTTGGGTTCTGCCACCACCATTGAAACCTGAGCAGTTACTGCTGGGAACCAACAAAAGCCATGAAATTCATGTAAGGAGATGATTCTGAAAATTAAGTATGGAACTTTATAAAAAGCAACCAGGAAAACTTCTATAAATGCACAGGTATTTAAACTAGCTTTAAAATAATGAACATCAATTTTCAACATTTTCAAGGTATTGTATATCAAAGAATGTGATGTATGTTGCAATATCACTTTTTACTCTGGTGCAAAAAAATATTATTCTCTGTAGATGTTGCAACATAAAACAAAAATGCTTTTATTACCAGTAGCCATGATGTGACAGGCCTGATAAATGCAAGTTTAAGATTTCTTTGGGTTTTGGCATCCCTTCACACTTATTTTCAAGTTACTAATAGATTCTATGGGTTTGACTAGCCATCATTTAAGAGTGTCATTTAGCCTAAAATGACAGAAAAGTAAAATATTCTTAAATGTCCAATTTTTCTTTTTTCCCCTGACTGAGTTGCTAATGACTAAGAGTAATATCTTTTATCATGTTGTCTGAGTGATGAAACAGTCATTGCCAAATGATGAATATCAAGCAGGGATGTTTTCATTTAATAGTCTTGAAAACAACTTTAACAGGCACCTGGCTCCCCAATTTTTTAGTTTTGTTTTGTTTTGTTCCAACTAAATGGGCCTTAAATATCCCTCATGTAAAACCTAAATGTATTATATGAAGCTTGCTACAAATGGGTTGACTTATAGGCTAATTAGCACACTGAAGTCCAAAGCATAATTTTACTGTTTTCTCATACACAAGGGAGGTTTCTAAGGTGGTGGCAGCTGGGGACCTACATGTAAATAGTTCATGACAAAACAAATCTATTGCTTTCTGAGAAGCATTTTCTTTGAGTTCTGTGATCATATTTGAAACACCACACAGTAGCCACATTAGGGATCTCTAGGCTGGTTACCATGAATTTTGAAATGTAAATAACCAGCTCAGATCCCTCAAGGTGTCTTGGAGGTTGAAATTTAACTAACTCAATATTTTGACTTGCCTTTTGGCAAAAAACTTTTTTTTCCTCACAAAGAGTTCTAAAGAAACTTCAAACATTTCAAAGTTTGCACACAAGAAAAAAATTTTATCACTGTTGGAACTTTTATTTATTCATTTCTTCATTTATATTAACTTATGCCACCATCCCTTTTTTTAGTTTCAAGTGTATGCCAAGCACTGTGTGACACACAGGTGGAACAATAGTAAACAAGGTTGATAGTTCTGATAGCTCTCCTTTCCTACAAAGACTATATCAATGGGAATTTAAATAAAGAACAATAAATAAGGCAGATTTACATAGTGATAGAGTGACAGTGATAGGACAATGGGGTATTACTCTAGACAGAAGAATCAGCAAAGGAATCAATGCCCAAGAGCCGCGGTGATTTTCTCTGGAAAAATCCAGCGTTTTCTCTGGACCAGCAGCATCCACGTCACTTGACACCATGATGCAAATACAAGTTCTTTCCACTCCCTTGACCTAGTAAATCAAAAGTTCTGGAGGAGAGGCAGGCCCAGCTGGCTTGTTAAGCAGGCACCATCCCTCACCCCTCAAATGATTCTGATGCACTCCCAGTGACTTGGAGCCACCTTTGTGCCTTACAGTTCTTCTGACCATTGAGCACACAACCGTCCCCCTACCTCTGAGTTATGTCTCTTTTTTTTTTGCCCCTCATAAAGAGTCTACTTTCTTTTCTTACAACCTTCCTTAATCCTACACCAATCAAGTTTATGTCAAAAACTGCTTATGCCAAAATCAGCAAGGACCCCACTTCACTAAATCCAAAGGATTTTTACTGTTTTACTTGAGCTATTTACAGCATTTGACAGAACTGACCAACCTGCTTCCTTGAAGCCCTTCCCCTCCTTGGCTGTCTCCTTACCTTAATAATGAGTCCTTTCTGGTGGTTCCCCGTCATGTGCTCCACTTGTAAACTGCGGTGCCCCAGAGCTTAGACTTAGAACCTCCTTTCTGCCATATCTATAGCCACTTCTTCAGTAATTTCATTTTCTTTCATGGGTTTAAATACCATCTATATGCTTTCAACTTCCAAATTTACATCTCCATATTTGGCTTTTCCCAGAACTTCATACTTCCACTGTCATGCAGATGTCTAATAGGCACCTTAAACTTAGCAAGACCTTAATAGAATCTCTGATTCTCACCCTAAAACTTGCTTCCGTATCTCAATAAATAACAGCTCCATCTCCTGAACTACTCTGGCCCCAAATCTTGGAGATGTACTTGACTCTTTCTTTTTTTTTTTTTCATTCAACATCCAACCTTTTAGTATATGCCTCATGTTGACCTTGCCTGTAAAATACACCTAGAATTCAACTACCTATCACCACAACCATTCTGACCCAAGCCATCATTATATCAGACTTGAATAATTGTCTAGAGTCCTAATGGATGTCCCTGCACTCATGCTTGCTCCCTTATCAATGTTCCACAGGCAGAGTCATCCTCCTTACTCAAAGAAAAAGACAATGTTTTCTGTAATAAACCATAAAGTCCCATATGATCTAACCTCCTGTTATCTCTCAGAGCTCCTCTTCTACCATCCTTCCCCTTGTTCTCTCCACCACATTCACTGGCTTCCTAGCTTTCCCCAAAAAAGTTGTGCTCCTGTTTCAGGACCTTCGCATTTGCTTCTCCAACTGCCAGGAGTGTTCTTCCTCCAGATATTCTCATGGCCCCTCTTTAACTCCCTTCAGAATCTGCTCAGATGCCTTCTTAACAGTGATGTGTGCCTTATTTTACTTTCTCTATGGAATGTATCACCCTCTGAGCTACTATATAATTACTTACGTATGTGTTTATTATCTTTCTCTCCTTATTAGAATTGAGAGCAGATACTGTGGTTTTATTCACTGTTTTATCTCCAGTGCCTAGAATAATGCCTAACACTTAAAATGCTTTTCAATAAATATTTGCAAAAAGCATTAATTCAGTGCTTCAAGTCTTAAATCAAATATCCACCTCCTCAGAAAAGATTAATCCATCTAAAATGCCCTTCCGCACACTCACTCTCTCCAGAGGTGTCCACCCTTTTGGCATCTCTGCACCACACCAGAAGAAGAGTTGTCTTGGGCCACACATTAAATACATTGCAACACATAATTACAAAAAAACTCATAATGTTTTAAGTAAGTTAATAATTTTATGTTGGGCCACAGTCATAGCCATCCTGGGCTGCATGTGGCCTGTGGGCCGCAGATGGGACATCCTTGCCCCATTAACTTGTTTATTTCCTTATTGCAATTATAAGGATCTGTACTAACTTATTTACTACTTTATTTGTTTATAATGTCATCCTCCCAAATACACTTGATTGAATCCCCTGGAGGGGGAAGGGGCAGGACCTTATCAGTCCTCAGGTTGCTTAGCATAGCACCTAACACAGTGGTGCACCTCAAATGTTTTTCATGCAGATGTGGAAAGAAATATAGTGCTTTCTCTATGTTCTATTGATATCACCCTATTTAATGTTTATATCAAACCTCTGAGGTATATGATATATCTTCATTCTATTTATAAAAATGCCAGGGAAGCTAATAACTTGCCTAAAGTTAGTTAGAAAGTGAATCAAAAACTCAGGTCAAGCTCTAAAATCCACCCTCTTTTCGTCACATTCCTCTGTAGGGAAACCAGCCAGAGGAGCAATAGAAACTTCCTGACATAACACCCGAATATGATGAAAAGATATTTTGTCTAAGATATATTGTCATAATCAATAATGTCTTTATGGCTACTCCTCTGTATTACTTTACTGCTACTTTTAAAACATCAATATTTTAATTCAAATGAATAAAAGATATTTATACCTATGAGAAAAAGATGTTTGGGAAAATAAGGTTTTCATTTCCTTTAATGACTCCAAAATGTTAGCTAATTTTCTGGACTATATCTAGGGGATGATGGTGTAGCAAAGGGGTATTGAATTTGGAGCCCAGGTCTGCCACTGATTATACTTGGAAAATAATTGTCACCTCTTTTGAGTGGCAATTTTCTCACCTAAATAGTGAGGACTATGCATACTTGAAAGAACTGCAGAGATCAGAGGAATAACAAAGTAAGCCAAATTCTCTGTGTTCACCTTAACATCTTTGCCACCCCCTTCTAGGGTGTCCTCTGCCCTGCATAGAAGCCAGAACTGAAATTCCCAGAATCCCCAGGTCAGAATGTCTCCAAGCTGATTCTGCCAGGGAGAAGCACTTGTACAAGAAGTGGGGAGCAGGTGAGAAATCAGGTAATTACATAAAGAGGGGTTGCAGCAAATGCACCATTTCCTGGAGTGTCTGAGTGCACCCCATGGTCACCCACTTCAGGCACCTAAGGGAATAGGCTACATCTTCTAGGACTCCCTGCCCTTGGTGTGGCCAGCTGAGCTGGTCAGCGGGCTTCCTGGGCTCCTGAGAGTCAGAACAGCTTTCAGTGAGTATCCGCAGGCTGAGATGGTTAGAGGATTTCCTGATCTTTCCTCCCTCACACTTTCCAAAAGTTTCACAAGCCTGTAATTCCCTAAATTCAGTCTCCTTATGCTGGGATATGCAGAGTGGTTTCTATTTGAATCCCAAACAATACTAAACTGGCCATGAACAGAACGTGTTACGTGTTTCCAAGTGCACCATCTACTTCAACTTCTACCACCGCCTTGCGAGGTAAATGCAGGTCCATTTAGCCTATGAGGAAACTGAGGTTTAAAGAGGTAATTTGTATGTTATTTATAAGCACCAAGGTGGAAATTAAATAAGTGTTTTACTCAGTTCAGGCTGCTATAACAATATACCATAGACTGAATGGCTTAAACAAAACAATTTTGTTTCCCATAGTCCTGGAGGCTGGAAGTCCAGGATCAGGGTGTCCACATGGTCGAATTCTGGTGAAGGCTCTCTTCCTAGGTGTGACTGCTGACCAGTGAGGTGTATCATTTGTCAGAAGGAGAGGTGAGAGCTGTCTGGAGTCCTTTTTATAAGGGTGGTAATCCCATTCATGAGGGATCCATCCTCATGACCTAAATATTTCCCAAAGACCTCACCTCCTAATGCCACCACATTGAGGGCTGAGAGTTCAAAATAAGAATTTGGGACCAGGGGCAAAAACATGTCCACAATAACAAGAAAGTACATTATAAACTGAAAGGCACTGTATAGATGAAATATATATATGGCTATATATTCTTTCCCTATAGAATTTCCCACAAGCATGAGGTTCTCAAAGTTTCTCATTCTAGGATTTCTTAATCCTGGCATTATTGATGTTTTGGGATGGATAATTTTTGCTTTAGGGGAAGGGAGCTGACCTGTGCATTGTAGGATGTTTTGCAGCATTTCTGATCTCTACCCACTAGTAAACACCCCTTATTATATGGGTGTGACAACCAAAAATGCCTTCAGGCATTGCCAAATGTTCCTTGAAGGGCAAAATGTATCTTCCTGTCCCCTCCCACTCCCACATAGAGCCACTGAGTTGGGGGCTTCTGGCTCCAGGACTGGAACTGTGATGGCCAGAGTTCAGCCTCATTGTGACCCCCTGACTAGCTTTCTATGTTCTCTGACAGCAGATAGCCTCTACAGATAAGTGCATGCCTTTACAAAACCTTAAAAGAAGATGCAGAGTATTGTGTTTAGTATGCCAAAGTTTTTTGTTTAAAAATATTAAAAGCTACCTACAGTAAAAAAATAGGAAATCACGCTCACCAACCTGTTCATGTTCATAGACTAGAGCAAGAATAGAATGGAGGATGAGCTTTCTCTAAATGTGTTTCTGCTATGGTTTGACTTAGTAGGATGAGCAAAACTTTTCCAAATTTTTTTCAAATAATTGTATTGATTACAATTAAACAGCAGTAAAAATTGATACCCCCAGTATGTGTAGATCCTGGTGAAGGACACCATGGTGAAGAACACAAAGTCCCTGTCCAAAGCCACCAATCATTTCAGAAAGATCAGGAGGTTTAAAATGCTGAGTGTTCTCCGAATGTTCCCAGAATATTCTCGAGTATCCTAGGAATGCACACTCAATATTGTGGGTCCAAAGGCAAAGCTCTAAGTGAAAAGCCAATTCTGAATGCATCACTGCCTTGCATACTAGCAGTTCCAAATCAAAATCTCTTCTTGATGACCGTGTAATCCTGCAAGGTACTGAGGCACCAATAATAGGCAATAGGACCTTTATTTCCCACATGCAAAGAGCTAACAATCCCTTCTCCCTACTTAACCCTTCCTTACCTAGCCATCTTCTCCACACCTGCAGGGGCAGGGTCGTTCTGCCCCAATGAAAGTGGAAAGGGTTAAAGATTGTGTATGCCCCCTCATTCAATTAGCATCAGTTACTAAGGTTGTAAGCTCTTTGAGTTAAGAACTGTATTACTCAGCTCTGGAAGCCTGCAAACACCAAGCACGTTTCTCAAACTAACTTAGTAACTAACTGGATCTGAACCTGAGAGCAAGGAAACTGATGGTACAGAAATCTGATTTTCAGCAACTATTCAGAGAGATGTTTTTGCACAGAAAGTACAACATTTTTATACAGTATGCATTTAATAAATATTTTTAGCTATATAAATTGATTCAGATGAAACCAAATGAATCCTTCATTGAATACTGAAATATAAAGAGATATTCCATTGAAAATGTGCAAGCATTTTGAGCTTGACATTTCCCTTCCATGAACCTCTGTGGTTTGGGTAAAAGTAGAGTAGTTTTTAAATTAGAGAGTAGTCTAAAATTCCTTTAGAAATGGATATGATTTTAATATCATGTCAAATAGCCCCAAATTCTGGTAGACTTTGGAAGTTAAGTCTAATATCTGGGCAAACTATCAGTCAACTCTGTTCCTCTGAGAAGTGTTTGAGAGCAAATGATTGTTAAAAACATCACCAGAAGGTCATTTCATCACCTTCCTAAATTCATTTTAGAGGATCTAAATTTTCTTCTACCTGGATGTCTGCCTGGAGCAATCAAATCATCTCCATGCCAGCCAGGTGAAGGGGACTGACATGGACACATCTAAGAGCATCTGAGCTTTCAAGCTCTAAGTCACCATAAATTTCAAGCCCTGTTCTAACTCAAAAGAGATGTGCTGTAAATTGTGATATACAAGGGGAACAGGAGTGTCTCTTTAAACCTACTCTAACAGGAAAGTGACTAAGACAATGCAAAGGGGATTTTCAGCACATAACAGAAGGAAATAGGTTTTAAACAGTAAATAAACATTCATTAGTCTTATAGGAAGGCTGTAAAATTACATTTATACTGAAAGGACAAAATTTGGGGGGAATAGTACACTAAAGGCTTCATTGTAAATTATAAATTTTTGTTTAAAGAGTAAATTGTCTTAAAGACCTCATTTTATTACTCAGCACTATTTTCACTTTATGAAATATTTTACATTATATTTTAATTAAAGTTATAATTACAGAACTAAATATAATTAGCTTCCTTCTTCAAAAGAAATTGGGAGCGAACTTACTTTATTAAATTTTCAATTTGTTTCCTGCAGTGTTACATAGTTTATTCTAATTAATTAAAGGAGAACTCATAAATATTTTATCAACATGGGAATGTGATTAAAAACTCAAGAATTTTTCCCTTGATGTTTAAATTTTATACCCTTAATTTGAGGCTCATGTAGATAGATGCAGATGAAGTAGAAAGAGGAAGCCCTCAATATGTTCCCTCTTGACCTGATGCTTAGCATCAAGGTTGGCTGAAGCATTTATTTCTCCATTTTCTTTCCTTTTGGGTCAGCATTTCGAAGTCATTTGGAAGTGTTCCCAAAGGAGGAAAGGAAACCAGCAGGCCTTCTTCATCTTTCCTGAGTGGATACAATAGTGGATTCCATATGTCCCTATCAGACATGACATTTCTGTCTTCACCACCCCTACAAACCATCCTAAAATGTAAATTCCACAAGGACAGGTGCTTTATTTGTTTGTTGGTTACCCACCCACAGCACTGAAGAGAGCACCGAGCTCAAAGTAAGTGCTCAATAAATGATTACTAAGTAAGTGAATAGACCCAAGTTTTCTCAGATTTGTCCCTCTGAAGACTAGTTTTAAAAAGATAAGTGAATATTCATTCAATGATATCCATGTCAATCAAAGGAACTTGCTTAGTTTCTTTTTTATGTCAGTTTTATTGAAGTATAATTGATACATAAAATTTTAAGATATTTAAATGTACGTCCTGGTGATTTGACATTAGGAAAGGATTCCTCTCATCTATTTAATTAACACATCCATCACCTTACATATTTATTTATTTATTTTTGGTAGGAACAGTTAAGTTGTAATATTTCAGCAAATTTGAGTTATGCAAATACAGTGCTATCAACTATAGTCATCATGTTTTACATTAGATCCTCAGACCTTAATCATCTTAGTGTTGAAAGTTGATACACTTTTACCAACCTGTACCTATTTTCCCTACCGCCTAGCCCCTGGTAACCAATTTTCTTTTCTTTTTTAATTCTATTTTTTATTACAGTTTATATTCAACATTATTTTTATTAGTTTCAGGTATACAGTACAGCAGATATATGTTCATATAGGTTACAAAGTATTCCCTCCAATGATTAAAGCACCCACCTGGCACCATACACAATTATTACAATATTGTTAACTATATTCCTTATGTTGTACTTTATATCCCCATGACTACTTTGTGACTACCAATTAGTACTTCTTAATACTATCACCTTTTTTTACCCCATCCCCTAACACCTCTCTCCTCTGGCTTCCATCAGTTTGTTCTCTGTGTCTATGAGTCTGTTTCTATTTTTCTTGTATGATTATTTAGTTCTTTAGATTCTACATACAAGAGATATCATGTGGTATTTGTCTTTCTCTGTCTGGCTTATTTTACTTTGGTAGCCATTATTCTACTCTCATTTCTATGAGATTTCTTAAAGTCTAACTCACAGAGACATAGTTTCTTAATAGAAATACTTACAAGAAGGAGATCAAATATGTAATTTTACCCATTCTTATGTGACCAAGAACAGTTTTTCTTCTACTGGTTATCTCATGAGACTACTGTTCTGCAGAACATATACTAGGAAATGCTGCTGTATATCTGTGGGGCTTTGGAAAACTTTGTTTAACCTTAAGTATATGATATGCAGTCAGTCATGTCTCTCAGTTCATGGTACATTTTCATAACCAACCATGGGTGCCAACCCCCCATCTTCATCAATTAACTGATTGATTGATTCACCCCTAACTATCTCCTTCTTATTCCCATATAGGCAACCATATCACTGTGTTAAATGTGTATATTTTTGTTCATACATATTGTCCTGTTGGACTGGGCAAGGCATGGAGGGGATATAGAAGGAAGGGACACCTCCAAATATTCCTTTTTCTATATATCTTAACCTTCTGAAGCCTTTAATCTTATACATATAGACAGACAGACATATACATATGGATGGAAAGAAAAGGGGACTAAAATTGAAAGCAAATTGAACAAGATAAATTTAATTGTATTTCAAATGAATGTTATAACCACCTGTAAGTGAAATGGAAAGAAATACAGAAAGGAAGGAAAAGGGGGGAGGGAGGGAAGAGGGTAGGAAAAAAAGATATGTGGAAGAAACTTATCCAAGTAATTGACAATGCATCCTCTGTTTGGGGAAGAATGGGGTAGGGTGAGGTGAGGGCAAGAATTTCAAACAAGTTCTGAACTATTTTTAATAAGGCTTGCTTTTTGTAATGAATTAGCAAAGCAATTATAAATAATTTTAGATATATTATAAGATTGAGCAAATGAATAAATTTGAGAGCTAGATTTCTCAATCAGGAAGAGGGTATATAAAACATAAGGTGGGAAAGACAAGAAAGCACTCTGTACCAATGGTTTGGAAATTGGGGATATTGGTGTGAATTCACAATTTCAAAGATATGTGTATGTATGTGTATACACATGTATATGTGTGCAAGTTTTAGCAAAATATGTATATAAGTATATGTATACAATAAATATAATGTATATTATATAATAAATCTGTGTTCATGCACATATTTCCTAGCTCTGTGCACTGAAATTGCCAAACACCACACCCCATTGAGCACACCTAGTGCCTAGAGCTAGGTATCTAATACCATTCTGCACTAATGGGGACCAGGATCCTCAGAGCAATGACTGATTCCAGGGATTGGTTGAATAGACACAAGATGAGCCTAGAACTTCTTGCTATACTATAAACTAAGTGCTCAAACAATTAATGGGGGCATGTCTAAGGCCATATAAGACAGCTTAAAGGTGCTCCCACTAACCAATACGTGACAGTTTCAGTACCAAAATAATTAACTATAGTAATCTATTAGAAGCCACTTTGGGAGGAAAAAAGAAATTCATTATTCCATATAAATAACAAATAGATAATAAATATATTGGAGGAAAGAAAAGGCTTTTGCTTCAGCAGAATGCCATGTGCTACCTGAAAAACATGAAAGAAATGCTAGGTTAAAAAATCAGTACTTTGCAACTGTTGTAATAAATACTGGATCAGGCAAGACTTGAGAATGGATTCTAGAACCTAGGTAAACTCGATGAGAAACAATCTGTGCATGCTCTTAACATGTCTCCCAAAGCTGTCTAGTCCTGCAAGCAAAAATAAAAAATGAATAAATTGATTATACAGTGGAGAAATCAAACAACATCCACAGTTAGGAGCAGGCAGGTATTTTACCTCCAAACATGACACCTGAGACATGCTGTCATCTATTCAGTGTCCTGGCTAAGAATGCATAACCTGAATGTAATCATGAGGAAACATTTTTTAAAGTTCAAATGAAGAACATTCCATCAAAATGAAAGGGTATGGAGGAGTAGTATAACTTTTAAAGTTATCATCATTATAAGAAGCAAAGAACAGCTGTAAAAGTGCTTCATATTGTAGGAGGCAAAGATAAGTGACAACTGAATGCAACACCCGACTCTGGTCTGGGTCTGGTAATGGAGGAAGAACATGCTATGAAAGACACCTTTGGGCCAACTGATATACTTGAAACATAATAGAATTATACCACTATAAACTGTGAAAGTAATAACTGTATTATGATTATAAAAGAGAATGTCTTTGTTCTTAAGAAATACACAGCAAAATATTTTTGGGAAATGGCCATGATAGGTATACACTCTCGTCTAGTGGTTGAGGAGTAAGGGCACATGGGTCAATAACAAAGGGAGGGAGTAAAACGTTAATTGGTGTATCTGAGCAAAGGGTCTATGCTTATTCTTCACACTATACTTATTCTTACTTACTTGAAATTATCCCATTTACATTACATTATTATATCCTATCTTATTTGAAGTTATTTCCAAGTAAAATTTTTAAAATTAAAAAGAGTCATTTATTAAAGGAATGGTCTTTCCAGAATGGTGACAATTATGAAGCTGGGTGATGAGCATATAAGAGGATTAATATTCTATTCTGCTTACTTTGTACAATAAAGAGCTTTTTGTTTTTCAGTAATGGTTTGACTTGTCATCGATTTTTAGTTAAATGTCTGATTTTACATATTTACCATGGGCCACTTATAAAAGCAGCACTTGTGAGACATTATGAAACTAGCACACACGTGCCTTCAAAGCTGAAGCTTGCATAGCCCTCCAGGGTCATTGAGTTCAATATGAGGTCGCTGATCTTTGCTTTTGTCTCATTGAGTTCATTCCATCTCTCTATCTGTCTCTCTCTCTGTCTCTGTCTCTCTGTCTCTCTCTCTGTCTCTGTTTCTCTCTCTTGTTCTTTAGGGCTGTCCATGGTGCTGTGATAAAATAGGGCACCTTCTGACTCCCTGTTCTTCAGGCTTTCTCACTTTTTTCTAGACTTTTTCATCCTTTTTCATCATATTTAATATTACTTTATACCTCTACAGCATAATTATGCTTCTTGAACACTCTCACATACAGAATCTCATGTTATCTCTAACTATCTGGTGCACAGACATACATAATCATGCCAACTTCACCAGCAAAAAACCCAGAGGGGCAGGTGGTACATCTGATGTCACCAGGAGCAAGAATTAGAACCCAGACCATTGTCCTCTATACTATATATTCTTGCCCAGTTAGCAGCATCCGACATCATGATGTTTGAGACAAATGGCAAAATTAAGCATGGCCCATGCCTATTAATAATTTCTGATAAACTTTTAAATAATACAGGGCTCTTTTCAGCTTATGATCCACTCCAACACCTGTGTTTTTTTTTTTCTGCTGTTCCTGCTTGTGGAACTGTGTCTTTTGCATTTATCCATACTGACTTCACTTCCATATGAAATATTTACATATGTTTATCACTTTGTCATCATTTAGCATAGTATTTGTTTGCTTAAAATGAGTCAGGTCTCAGCCACAACAGCTTGTTGGATTGGCATGAGGATCTAAGGTGAGTTGTTTTGTTAATTATTACTTGACATTTTGTTACTTTATACTCTTAGATACATTTTCCCATGTTATCCTTCAGTTCAGACTTAAAACAACCCTGCAGAATATGTAAATACCTTTTATTAACCTATTTGATGGCTATGAATTCAAAGCATTGGAAAGCAAAATGATTAATAGCAGATCACAGGGTTAAGACCACAACAACGACCCAGGTCTCCAGATCCTTAGACGCATCGTCTTTTCATCAAATGTAATGGGTCACATCACTAAAATAAACACTAAAATTTTATGGTTTTTCAAAAATGCTAGAAACTAGATCTATAATTAAAAGAGCAGCTACCATTTAGTGATTATTTAAGTATTAATTTAAATATATAAAAGATTATTAAGCAGAATGTTTTATGTGGCTCTTGGACATCAATTAAGTCCCAGAGTGCCCAAAGGCAGTAAGTAACCCCTTATTCAAAAAAAATGGCCAACCTTGTCCTTTGACTCTCACCCCCACCACCCATCTAGTCCATATAAGCAGAAGGCTAGAGTTAAGAAAGATTTGTTGAATCAGGATAATTGTTGGCCCAGTGGCTATCCTACCAACCAAGTGAGAGAATTTCTAAGAAGAGATTGGAGGCTGAGTACAAGATGGGAAACTAAGGTCTCATTCCCAGGCAAACTGCGTTCAGGTCTACAGAAAGTCTTAGCATTTCCCACCTCTCTCCCTGTTCCCCGCTATGCAGAGCTCAGTGACAAGGTCATTGAAGTTTTATATGAGCTCCCTAAGTTTGGGTCTCTTGTGAAGCAAGAAGCTAATATTCATTTCTTGTACAAAGCTTATAAAGATAGGAGGGGAGGCTGGAGAAGACAACCCACCAGCTGTGAGAAAGAGAAGTCAGCAGTGGGGCAGATGCAGGAAAAGGCTCCCAGGCACCAAGGAACTTGGTTATCTGGCTCAAACCATCCTGATGGAACCATGCCCAAGATCACTCCATGTGGGAAGCAGGGAAACCCCACAGAAATAGGGTATGATGTGGGCCATGGAAGGCAGCAGTGAGTCACTGTTACCAAAATTTCAGCTAAAGGGAGATGAGCCTTGTTGAACAACTTCCCTCAATGTCCCTGTCTTAGGTCCCATTCCCTTGACCAGAGTTAGAGACAGGGATTCAGGTCAGATTTAGTGATTGAGACACCTCAGCAGAAACCTGTAAAAGGAGGAATGCAACAGAAAAGGGTAGGGGGAAGAGTGAGGCTAGGATGTGGTCACAGGTAAGTCTAGGCTTGGGTTGATCCATGGGTGGAAAAGGTTCTGTACCATGAACTACCCAGCAGAATTGTTCCCTGTTGATGCAGAGGACTAGCTTTTTGTATTCCCACATCAGTCAGTCAGCAGATACCAACAACTGGAGTTACACAATGAGCTTAACCAAGGACAGTTCTCAGGAGAAGGACAGCTGTGAGCCATCCATGGTCAGGTTAACTACAGGATATGTGCACTGGACCAGTAAAGGGATCCAGTTAGAGAACCAGTAGTATCTACTATGCTCCTCATCCCCTAAAGAGAATGTTCTAAGTCAGTTATTTTCAACCATTTTCATCTCATGGCACACATAAACTAATTACTAAAATTCTGCAGCATACCAAAAAAATATATCTTTTGCCAATCTGCCAAAAAATAGGTATAATTTTGATTCATCCACACCAAACAGCTATTCTGGTATTAGTTGTTGTTATTTTTTTTTAATTTGGTAACCTAAGGGAAAACAAGTCAGTGCCCCTGACTAAATAGTCAGGTATTGCATGTTATAAAAATTCTTGTGGCACACCAGTCGAAAATTGCTGTTCTAAGCATGGTATTCCAGAGACACTGACCTCTAGTTACTCACAGTAGTGACCTGCTTATAACAGCTTTTATTGTATTTTCTTTCTTTCCTGTTTCTCTTTCCCCATTTCTTCACTTGTACTATATGAATGCATCTCTTATAAAACTAACTGCACTCAAATATTTGTCCCAGCGTCATTTTCGTGGAAGGGGAAACCCAAACTAAGACAATTAACACAATAAAATTGTTTGATCATTGAGTGTTTCCTACATCCATGGATTCCAGGTAGATAGCTTTAGGAAACAAAGAATTGAAGATTTGTTTGGAGAGTAAAAGAATAAAGCTCTTATCTGCTTATGCCTCCATGAAATTTAGGTTGGTTAATGACTTGTACCCATTCATTATATATTTAATCCTCATAGCAATTTTCTGAGGCAGGTGAAATTATCTCCACTCTACAATAGGAAAACAGAATTTCAGAGAGGGTCTTTGCCCAGACTCTCTTAGCTGAGATTCAAATTCAAGTATTGTGATTTTAAACCCAATTTTCTTATCCACTAAACCACACCACCTTCAGAATAGACATTCATTTGCTTATTTCTAAGTTTAAATGTAGGACAACTCTTAAGACAATGGTGGTATGGAATATAGTTTTTATGTGATGAAAGGCCCAATTTTCCTTTTCTAATATAGCCAGGAAGGTGAAAAGGGTAGGTAGCATTTTCTGTTGTTAAATTGACAACATTATTGATATTTTTCAAATTATTACAAGAAAGACCCAGCACTCACATGTTTTATTTAAGGCAGTTCTTGTACTTTTTGGACATTAGATTATTTATGTCAAAAACAGTATATTGGATAAACATTTATTCACCTAATAACATTTATTACTTATAACCAAGCAGTTTTAAGATCAAAATAAAAGACTGGAAAAAAGGAAGGATATAAACCAGTATCTTATTTCTCTGGCACTCTCCCTGACAGGTAGAAATTTTGTTCAAGTTATAAACTCCATTCCCAATGTTTGCTCTACAGTGTTGACACAACTCTCTAGGCATTTTGCTACTAGAAATAACTATTATATCAGTCATATAAGTAGGAAGATTTCACCACAATTTCCATATAAGAGGACAGTTGTATAGTACTAGAGTACAAATGTTAGCATCTGTCTTTGATCTAAATTAGGCCTTGACACTTATTAGCCATACAATATTAGACTAATTTTTTATGTTTCTTAGGACCCAGTTTCCCCCAAATGAAAACTGGAAACAAGAACTGCTCCCTAATAGGGTTTGGAAAGGATTAAATGCATACAAAAGGGTCTTATGGTATATGGTCATAGACTAAGTATTCGCCAAATATTATCTATAATCAACAGAATATTCTTTTCTGATTAGAATAGAGTAGGAGAATACTTGGATGAGAGCAAATACAGTTCATTTTGAAAAGTTTGGGCCAGTGTAGTTTCAGTCTTAGGAGGCCATACTTTCCTGGAGGCCATCAGCTAAATGGTGTGTATATATTTACTGTGAAATACACACTGGAATGAATACATTAATGACTTGCTTTACCTGAAACAGTGCCACATACAGCACCCCCCTATATTGTGCCTTCTGAGGATTAGCCCTCTCCTGGGATAGTAGCAGGAGTACAGAGACACTGCAAACACAGTGGAGGGAGAATATATGCCAATGTGAAGTGCTATGAAACTTACATTACTATGAATTTGGGTGACATCATAAGTTATGCGAGAGAAGAATCATATGTTTGATACAGATATTCCCCAAGAAGTGGTAATAAAAACATAGGAATGCCCTTTATTCCATATTGCAAGTGTTCCAATAAATTCAACTGAACAACTTCATCCTAATTTACCCCAATTGTTAGCTTCTTTCTTATTCCCCTCATCATATGACTCCAGGATTTATACTTTCATTTGTAAGAATAGGAAGCCAGGTTAAAAAAAAAATAATGTTTGTAAAACATCATTTGTAATCACTCTCTAACCAATACCATTATTTTATGTAAATAAAGAATAAATGAGGGAAGGATCAAGATGGCAGAAGAGTGAATGGAAGTCACACTGACCTCCTCCCAGGACTAATCCCAAATTACAACTAAATTGTGGAGAAATCACCAAGAAAAAACAACTGAACAATAGTGAGAGAGAAGCCTTATAAACTCAGACAGACAGAAGAATCAGTTTCAGCACAACCGGACTGGTAAGAATCAGTTTCACACAAACTGACTGGTAAGGA